>JAWZYT010006704.1:0-57500 GCA_034508575.1 Petrolisthes manimaculis
TTCCCCATAAACGTTTAATAAGTAAATTAAAATCTCACAGAATCCAAGGCGACACCGTAGATGGATAGAAAACTGGCTAAGAAACCGTAAACAACGTGTGGTAATAAATGGAAAATCATCTAATTGGACTGGCGTTACGAGCGGGGTGCCACAAGGGTCAGTTTTAGGGCCAATCCTATTCCTAGTTTACATAAACGATATAGATGAAGGTCTCTCATGCATAATATCGAAGTTTGCCGATGACACTAAAATTGCTAATACAGTACTCACTAACGCACAAACTAAAGAAATGCAAGATAACCTCGATAAATTGTCGAATTGGGCGAAAACTGGCAAATGTCCTTCAATGCAGATAAATGTAAAGTACTCCATATCGGACATCGTAACGTAACTGCAAAACTACTCGTTAAATGGTAATCAAATTAAAAGCGTGGATCAAGAGACAGACTTAGGGTCACAATATCAAGTAACCTAAAACCCAGTCAGCAATGTACGGAAGTAATTAAGAAAGCAAAACAAAACTATCGGCTTTATTGGCAGAGCATTCGAGTATAAGTCCAAAGACACAATCCTCACTTTGTATAATTCCTTGGTCCGTCCCCTTATGGAATATTGTTGTCCAAGCCTGGTGCCCGTACTACCAGAAAGATATAGTAAAATTGGAACGAGTCCAACGTAGAGTTACTAAAATGATACCAAGGTCTACGAAACAAAACGTATGAAGAGCGGCTAAATGAACTGAATCTATTCCCACTAGCACAACGTAGATTGAGAGGCGACTTAATCCAGGTATTCAAAATAATCAAAGCATAGACAATATGGACTGCAACAAATATTTCAATATCGATCAATCAAACTACACGAGAGGTAATGGCTGTAAAATCATAGGTAAATCTTTTAATTCACACGAATCCAAGAATTTCTTTTTTAACCGAGTCGTCAACTTATGGAATGGCTTCCCGTAACGTAATAGAATGTAACACAGTAGACAGCTTCAAACGTCGCCTTGATAAACACCTTGCATCTAATCCCCGACTTTCGATGTTTACTAATGAATAATTTTTTGCCATTACAGCCAAATTTCAACTACTTTCTATCTTTCCTATAAAATTCCTTGTGGAGTTTTCTCTACCAACTCCACAAGGTTCTGACTCCTGACTTTATTTCCAGTACGGCTCAGGCCGGAGGGATTGGAGGGTGGGGAGAGAGCCTTCTACTTTGCTATCCTTACCTACGACTATCACTGGGGAGAAATTCATTCTCTACCAGTAACCTTCTAATCAGATCACCCCGTGTGGACCGTAAGGTCTGTTGTGGTCTGTGATTCATGTAACTCTATGTAACTCTCTCTCTCTCTCTCTCTCTCTCTCTCTCTCTCTCTCTCTCTCTCTCTCTCTCTCTCTCTCTCTCTCTCTCCCATGGTGTGATGTGGGAAATGATGTCAGAGTTATGTGATGTGATGTGTCAGTTGTTTATACCACTACCACAACTACCACTACCACCACCACTACCACTGCCACCACTACTACCACTACCACCACACTACCACTACCCACTACCACTACCACTATCACTACCACTACCACCAATACCACCACCACTGTCACGTATACCACAAACCACTACCACTATCACTATCTTTATTTACCTCTACCACAAGTACTACCACTGTCCTTACTATCACTATCACTACTACCTCTACCACAACTACCTCTACCACAACTACCATCAATACAACCGGGACTTATTCAACTTCCATTTTTCTTACTCTTTCTCCTTACTCCCATTCTTCTTTTTTCTCTCCTTTCTCTCCTTTTTCTCCTCTCCCTCTCCCCCCCCCCGCATCAAACAATCTCGTAAAAATCTAAATACAGTAAGTTGGTTGATGTTTGTAACCATCTTCTTCCTCTTCCTCTTACTCTTTTTCTTTTATGTAATTTTTTTTTTATCCCTCTCGTCTCTCTTATATTTATGTTTTCCTTCTTTTCTGGTTTTTATCTTTTTGCATATTTTTTTTTTTTTCCTTTTTCCTCCTCCTCCTCCCATTTTCTTTCCCCACTTTTTTTCTTCTCCACTTCCTCCTTCATCATCATCATCTTATCTTCATTTTCTCCTCCACCACCTCCTCCTCCTCCTCCTCCTCCTCCTCCTTCTCCTCCTCTGCCTCCTTTCTCCACTTTTTTCTTCTCCTCTTCCTCCTCCTTCATCATCTTATCTTCATTTTCTCCTCCTCCTCCTCCTCCTTCACCTTGTTGACCTCAGATAAACAAGGTCGAGACTCCTCCTTCAGTCAGCAACAGAACCAAGCATCGTATTACATTCTTAACAGGCAAGACAGGCAGGCAAGCAGGGCAAACAGGCACACAAGCAGGTATCTCTTAGTGGGGTTGGTTGGTTGGTTTGTTGGCTGGCTGGTTGGTTTGTTGGTGGTTGGTTATTTGGTTGGTTGGTTGGTTGGTTGACTGTTTGGTTGGTTGGTTGTTTATTGGTTGGTTGGTTGGATGGAATGATGACAAACAGGCAGACAGGTATGTACAGCCACAATCCAATATCCACCGACACTTCCCTTCCATCGTAGTAAATATCTAGGTAATAAAGAACAACACGTGTATGATTTTGTAGCACCTCATAATAATAATAAATGAGGGGGTTGAGTTGACGTAAGGTGTTGTATGATTATATTTTGATATGATGCAGATTTATTTACACGATAGAGGGAAAGTGTGGGTGGATATTTGATTGTGGCTGTACTTGTATATTAATGTACAGAACAGCCTTGTCAAGTTTCCCAAACCACGATGCACAACCTGTGTCATATATTTAAAAGTAAAGATAAAGAAGTATACAGAGAGAGAGAGAGAGAGGAGAGAGAGAGAGAGAGAGAGAGAGAGAGAGAGAGAGAGAGAGAGAGAGAGAGAGAGAGAGAGACTCAAACAAGAATTAAGGAATGCATGTAGGCAATCAGTGAACCAGGCAAGCAAGCAAACAAACAGCAAGCAGGCAGACAGGCAGACATACAGGCAGTGGTGTAGATAAACGGTAGTTGTGGAGTAGTGGTTTAGGAGAGAGAGAGAGAGAGAGAGAGAGAGAGAGAGAGAGAGAGAGAGAGAGAGAGAGAGAGAGAGAGAGAGAGAGAGAAAGAGAGAGAGAGCGGGGGGAAGGAGGGGTGGCTGTAGGTGTAGGGGGTAGAGGCAGCACGAGTGGAGAGAGGGGAAGGGAAGGGAGGGGAGGAGCATACAGAGGGAGGGGATTGAGAGGAAAGGGAAGGGGAAATTTCAGAAAAAAGATTAGGGAAAAGAGAGATTTAGGGGAAGAGAGAGGTTAGGGGAAGAGAGAGATTAGGCGAAGAGAGAGATTAGGGGAAGAGAGAGATTAGGGAAGAGAGAGATTAGGGAAGAGAGAGATTAAGGGAAGAGAGAGATTAGGGGAAGAGAGAGATGGTGTATGTAATGAGGGGATGGTGAGGGTTACAAAAAGTGAAGGGATTGAAGGACGAAGAGAAAAAGAGGGGAGTGAAAGAGGGGAAGAAAGATATGGGAATGTGCTGGGGGGGGAGAAAAGAGGGGAGGGAGGGGTAGGGAACGTACAGGGGAGAGAAGAGAGTAGTAGGGGGGGAGGGGGGGAGGGGGGGTTTATAGAAGGCTTAGAATAGGATGATGTAAGAATGAAGGTGAGTGTGAAGGGTGGGGATGAAAAGAGGAGGAGGAGAAGAAGAAGAAGGAGAGGAGGAGGAGGAGGAGGAGGAGGAGGAGGAGGAGGAGGAGGGGGGGGGGGAGGTGGAGGGGGAAAGAAAGCTCCTACTGCAAACCTTCTCCCTCTCCCTCCCCCCCTCTCACATTCCCTCCCCCTCTCTCTCTCACATTCCCTCCCCCTCTCTCTCTCACATTCCCCTCCCTCTCACATTCCCTCCCCCTCTCTCCCCCTCTCACATTCCCTCCCCCTTTCACATTCCCCTCCCCTCTCCCTTCCCCCAGGTAGGGTGTAAGGGCAGCTGACATCGAAGGGTGACTCAGTTAGGGGGAAGGGGAAAGCAGGTGATAGCTTCCCCCTTCCCCCATCACTCTTTCTCTCTCTCTCTCTCTCTCTTTTTTATTTCTATTTCAAATTCCTCTTTCTCCCTATCCCTCCTGTTTTTTTTGTTCTATTACTTTCATTCTCTCTCTCTCTCTTTCTATCTCTATCTCACTCTCTCTCTTTCTATCTATCTATCTCTCTCTCTCTCTCTCTCTCTCTCTCTCTCTCTCTCTCTCTCTCTCTCTCTCTCTCTCTCTCTCTCTCTCTCTCTCTCTCTCTCTCTCTCTCTCTCTCCAATGACCATGAGAACAGTTGATGGTTTGGAAAGAGAACTCAGCAGCACATCCTTGCAGTGTCATCTCTCCTACACACACACACACACACACACACACACACACACACACACACACACACACACACACACACACACACACACACACACACACACACACACACACACACACACACACACACACACACAACACACACACACACACACACACACATTAAGTACATTATCACTCGTTGTAATTTACATAATATTTTATCAGGCTCTGTCTATATTACAGTGCCAACAAAAAAATATCTCACTAAATAGGAAATGGTACTTGTGTGATTAAGTACTTTAGGATTCAGAGTTGCATTTTTAATTAAACCTAAATGACTAGATTGTTTTAGTTAGGTTAGGTTAAGTTAGGTAAGGTTTGGTTGAGTTAAATAAGACAGGATTAGGGTTAGGTTGTTTTAGTTAGGTTAGGTTAGGTTAAAGTTAGGTAAGGTTTTGTTGAGTTAAATAAAGACAGGATTAGGGTTAGATTGTTTTAGTTGGGTTAGGTAAAGATAGGTAAAGTTTGGTTTAGTTGAATTAATACAGGATTAGGGTTAGATTGTTTTAGTTGGGTTAGGTTAAGATAGGTAAAGTTTTAGTTGGGTTAGGTTAAGATAGGTAAAGTTTGGTTGAGTTGAATTAATACAGGACTAGGGGTAGGTTGTTTTAGTTGGGTTAGGTTAAGATGGATATAAGGTTTGGTTCAGTTAATTCGTCTCTCTATCAGTACAAGTCTGATTGGCTGGCACTAATCAAGATCTAGACAGAGGGCAGTAGTGGTATATACAAACGTCCTGACTCGTGGTGTGGCCTGGGTTCTCCTAATAAGAGCGAGATTAGACTGGTGGTAGTACTGTTGTTGTATACTTCCCTGTAGCCAACGTTATTCCTGAGATGGTACGAGGGAAGCCCCAGTGATGGAAGTGAGATAAGCCTTATAACGTTATAAAGATAAACAAACTGACCTTGATGTTACTATACCGTACTACTGTTACTACTAATACTGTTACTACTACTACTAGTACTTGTACTACTAGTACTTGTACTACTAGTAGTACTACTGTTACTACTACTACTACCGTTACTACTACTACTACCGTTACTACTACTACTTCTATACTACCACTATCACTTCTATACTACTTCTACTACTACTAGAGGGAGGGGAGGAGGAGAGGGAGAGAAAGGATGTGAGAATGAGAATGATGTGTGATGTACAGTGTGTGTGTGTGTGTAGATATGTACTATAGTGGAGGTAGAGGGAACGAAAGGAGATAGAAGGGAGGGAATGAGATAAATAAAATCCGATAGAAAGAAAAAAATAAATAAAAAACAGGATGTAAGAATTGAAGGTAGAGAGAGCGAGCGGAAGAGGGAATGAGTGAGTGAGAGAATTACCACCACCACCTCCACCAACACAACACCAACAACAACAACCTAGTGTACGGTATATACAGTATTAGGGCCTTTCCCAACCACAAAGGTCAAAGGTAAGCGTTGTTACTAACTTTGCTGACCTCTATATATATTCTCCCTCAGTCAGTCAGCCAGCAGTTGTTGTTGTTGTTGTTGTTGTTGTTGTTGTTGTTGTTGTTGTTGTTATATAGCATCCTTTACTACAAGCTGTATGTGTGTAGTCAAGTGTTGTTTACCTGTGTTTTGAAACGGAGAAGAATAATTATGTTAGTAAAATATGTTAGTAAAATTATGTTAGTAAAATTATGTTAGTAAATTATGTTAGTAAAATTATGTTAGTAAAATTATGTTAGTAAAATTATGTTAGTAAAATTATGTTAGTAAATTTTGTTAGTAAAATTATGTTAGTAGTGTTTAACCCACCCTTTCGAAACAGTAAAATTATGGCCAGTTCTATTTTATTTACCCATATATTTGTAACATCGATAACGTGCATGGTCAATATGTATCATTTACTGTAAATTTGAAACGGTGCACATTTTGTAAAGTTAATTTTTATTACAATATTCAAAAAGGGTTATTAATTAATGGGGAAGTTCAGTGTTGGTAAATCTGGGAGTAACTGATTCCTCCAAACTATTCTAAGCAACAGGCCACCAGTATTTTTGTGAATCTCGTCCTGTTTCCTGGCATATTTTGGAGGAATCAAAAGTAGACCATCCCCTTATTTCTTGCCCATCTTTTGGAAACATGTGTGACGTGATCATGAAATTTCCACGGTCAGTTTTATAGTAGTGAAGATACAAGACGTAGTGAAGATACAAGAGGTAGTGAAGATACAAGAGGTAGTGAAGATACAAGAGATTATGTCCTTGCCTCCAACAGCTGTGTGTACTGTACATCTAGATACATCACACAAACGTCTGTAATTTCTCTCTCTCTTCGTCACTTCTTTCTCTCTTCGTCACTTTTTTTCCTTCTGGTCTCACTTCATATTTATATTCGTAGCCCTCACTCCTTAAATTTCCCTCTAATGTTTTCCTCGTTGATTCCTCCTTCCATTCCTTGTCCCTCTTCGGTTTCCATTCTTTCATGTGAAGAGCGAATGAGTAGTATCCTTAACATATTCTTTGCATCGGTATTTACTCCAGAAAACCTGAACGATATACCAACAGAAACAGCAGCAGTCCAATATGGAAACATCGAGGGTAATAGTAATAATATCAGCATAATAAAAGGTATCGAAAAATTCAATGTAAATAAATCACTTTGGCCAGATACGATCATCTCGCCTCACTGATTACGACTTAAGGGGGAAGTACACTGCTGGTAAATCTGGAGCAACTGATTCCTTCAAGATATTCCAAGCAACAGAACACCATTATATTTGTTCATATGGTTCTGTTTCCTGGCATACTTTGGAGGAATCAAGGCACTCCAATGTACCAAAAGTATACTATGCCCTTAAACTTTGTGTCCCGTCAGCAGCAACAAGTGTGGAAGACTGCAGGTGACGAGCATTATAATCAAATCAGTATTGAAATTAGCGCGTTCCCTAACACCAAGGTAGATGTGGCTGGGGACTTTTACACCCAATGACCCTGCCACCACTATGCAGGCAGTATTGCTCCAACAATGAGGGTGGAAGGACATTTTCATCACTCCTCTTTTCCTGTAATTACCATATAATTATGTCCTTAATAACGCCATGACAATATATTTCATATTGTTGTGTTGAAAATAGTGATTCTTACAAATTCCCCATAAACGTTTGATAACTAATTGAAAAACAACGCGTTGTAATAAATGCAAAATCAACTAGTTGGACTGGCGATATGAGTGGGATGCCACAGGGGTCAGTTCTATGACCAATTATATTTCTAGTTTACATGAATAACTTAAACGAATAAATAACATATGCAGTTCGTCCACTTTCATCTACTTTCTGCCTTTAATGTAAAATTCCTCTCATTCCCACAAGGTGATTATATCTGACTTGTTTTCCTGTATGGACCAGGCTGGAGGGAATAGTGGGAGGGGAGAGAGAGAGACTTCTGCTTTGCTATCCTTATCTTCTACTATCACTGGGGAATAATTATATTCCCTACCAGTAATCCTCAAGTAAATTCGTGTGAACCGTATAGTCTATTGTGGTCTGTGTATCTATGTATGTAACTATGTATCTATGTATGTAACTCTATGTATGTAACTCTATGTATGTAACTCTATGTATCTATGTAACTATGTATCTATGTAACTCTACGTATGTATGTAACTATGTATCTACTGTATGTAACTCTATGTATAACTCTCTCGTAACCTTGACCTTCAGTTGGCAGTGTTGACAGATGAAGCCGGCCAGTGCCACGCCCCTCACACGTGTTGGCTCTCACTGGCACCCACGCTCACTCACTCACTCACACTCCCACCCTTCACTCTCATTCACACTATTACATGCACTGGCACACGCTGGTAGGCTCCTCAACACTCATGCTTACACACTCACTCATTTATTTCTATTACTAACTAACTAACTAACTAACTAACTAACTCTATCTCTCTCACACACACAGACTCATAATCGCACTAAGCCCACTCCCCACACGCTTGCTACCACACACACACACACACACACACACCAGGCAGGCAGGCTTTAGGCAGGTAGCAAAGAAACAGGTAGCCAGATAACCAGACAAGGCATGCTTTTAGGCAGGGAGGCAGAGAGCAGGTTTGGCAGATGTCCAGTAGGTAGTCAGGTAGGTAGATAGAGAGGTAGGTAGATAAGTAGGTAGGTAGGTAGGTAGGTAGGTAGGTAGATAGGTAGGTAGGTAGATAGGTAGATATAGGTAGGTAGCTATACTCTGTTCAAAATTTGTGTTCCTTTTGGCCTCATGCTTAGATAGATAGATAGATAGAAATAGATAGATAGATAGATAGAGATAGTTAGATAGATAGATAGATAGATAGATAGATAGAAATAGATAGATAGATAGAAGCTAGTGGAACACAAATTTTGAACAGACTATAGAAAGGTTAGGTAGGTAGATAGGGAGGTAGATAGGTAGGCAGGCAAGCAGACAGGAAGGCAGGTAGGCATAGGAAGAAAAGTATGTGAGGTATGGCAGATCTGACAGGCAGACATGGACACACACACACAGACACACACACACACACACACACACACACACACACACACACACACACACACACACACACACACACACACACACACACACACACACACACAGACACACAGAAAATTTATACATTCATTCAAGCTTCGTACATAGCCATACATATAAACAAGCAGACATACAGACAGACAGACAGACAGACAGACAGACATGTATGAGTGATGACGCAGATGTGAGGTTTCTGATTCACCCTCATACCGCCACATTAATCCTCCTCCTACCTCACACTCATCACTGTCACCTCCTTTATAGGGTGTGTGTGTGTGTGTGTTAGTGTGTGTGTGTGTGTGTGTGTGTGTGTGTGTGATGTTCTCTGGTCGTGTGTGTGTGTGTGTGTTATTTTTTCTCTGGTCGTGACTATGTGTATATATGTATGTATGTATTAATGTGTGCATGAGGACGTCAGGATGAGTGTGTGTGTGTGTAGGTGGGGGAGGAGGGAAGTGGGATGGTGGTGGTGGGACTGGGTGGGTGGAGCTCGTAGCGGGAAAAGAAGAGTGGGGGAGGGAGGGAGGGTGGTGAAGTGAGAGAGAGAGAGAGAGAGAGAGAGAGAGAGAGAGAGAGAGAGAGAGAGAGAGAGAGAGAGAGAGAGAGAGAGAGAGAATGGAGAAGAGGGGTAGTTGAGGTTGAGAATGGGGTTGCCAGGGTAGGGAGAAGACAGGGAAGAGGAGGTGAACTAATAGTGAGGGGGAGAAGAGGGAAGTAACGTACTGGGAGGGGCAGGGAAAGGCGAGTGGGAGGGGAGAGGTTGGGGGTGGGGTAAGCGGGAGGGGGATGAGAGGGGAGAGGGGAATGGGAGAGGAGAGGATAGGGAGGTAAGCGGGTGGAGGAGGAGAATGCGAGTGGGAGGGGAGGAGAGGATGCATGGGGGGACTAGCGGGAAGGGGAGGGGGAGCACTGACCCCCGACTGAGTCACGCCACAGAGCTATATTTAGCGACTCCAGCGGCAGGGTGACGGAGTAGCGGAAGGAGGGAGGGAGTGAAGGAGAGAGAGAGGGAGTGAGGGAGGGAGTAGTGGAAGGAGGGAATGAGTGAGGGAGGGAGGGAGTGAATGAGTGAGTGAGTGAGTGAGGGAGTGAGTGAGATAGTGGAGTTTTGGATTGAAGAGGAGTAGTAGTGAAGAATTGGAGGGGAGTAGATGAGGAAGGGATGGTAAAAAGGAGTGTGGGAAGGGCTGGGGTTCAGATAGGGAGAGGGAAGGGAGTAGAAGTGGTTGAGGGAGTTGTGGCGACCCCTCACTCCTCACTCCAACACCTACATCCACTCCACCCTTCACTTCTCACTCCCACTTCAACCCTCACTCCCACCACTCCCACTTCAACCCTCACTCCCACCACTCCCACTTTTCCTCCCTTCTCCCCTCACTCCCACCACTCCTCCTCCCCTCCTCCCTTCACTTCCTCTTTACTTCTTCCCCTCGTGACCTTTCAGTGTTACCTCACCTCATTCAACCAGCCTGCCTGCCTGCCTGTCTGCCTGCCTGCCTGCCCTCTTCTTCCCTCTCCCCTCCCCTCTTCTCCCCTCCCCTCTTCTCCCCTCTCGCCCTCTTCTCCCCTCTCGCCCTCTTCTCCTCTCTTCTCTCATTGTATTCACCCTTTTATCATTTTCACTCCTTATTTTCTCTTCACTCATTCCTGTTCCTATATTCATTTATTTTTCGCCTCTCCTGTCCCCTTCACTCCCTTCTTTTATCCTCTTCCCTCCCTCCTTTTCTCCTTCTCTCTCAATTTATCCTCTTAACTTTCTCCTATTCTACTCTTCCCTTCTTCTTTATATACCACACTTTTTCCACAAGGTCCGCGTGTCTGTTTATGAGTGGTAGTTATCATTGTATCTCTATTTCTCTATTATGTCTGTCTAGCTCTGCCAATCTCTATCTGACTCTATGAATGACTGTCTAAATATCATCAGTCAATCTATTGTATATGTCTCTGTCTATTTATCTACCCTGTATCTGTATCTATCCTTATCTGTCTATCTATCTATCTTTATCCGTATCTTTCCATCTATCCTTATTTGTCTATCTATCTATTCTTATCTGTCTATCTATCATCTATTCTTGTCTGTCTATCTATCTATCTTTTTATCTGTCTATCTATCTATCTATCCTGTATCTGTCTATTTATCTGTATCTATTCTTACCTGTCTATCTATCCTGTATATGTCTATTTATCTGTCTATCTATATATCCTTATCAGTCTATCTATCTATCCTGTATCTATCTATCTATCTATCTATCATATGTCTGTCTATTTATATCTGTCTATTTATATCTATCTATATATCAATGTCACTGTAAGCTTATCTTTCTAACTGTATATGTGTTCATGTGTATATGTATGTGTTTGTTTACATTATGTATGTATGTATGTATCTTTCTATCTACATCCATTTGCATAGCTCTCTGTTTCTCCCCTAACTGTCTATCTATCAAACTGGCTGAATGCACATCTACACACACACACACACACACACACACACAATCTCTCTCTCTCTCTCTCTCTCTCTCTCTCTCTCTCTCTCTCTCTCTCTCTCTCTCTCTCTCTCATGCCTCCTTTCACCTTGACCTTCCCCCTCCATCTGTTGCCTCCTGACCCCCTCTTCCGCCCCCCATCCCCCCACCTACCCACCTCACTTTCCCATCACCGTTATACTCCACCCTCCCTTGTTCTCTCTCTCTCTCTCTCTCTCTCTCTCTCTCTCTCTCTCTCTCTCTCTCTCTCTCTCTCTCTCTCTAGTAGGTTAATTAGAATGGTGTAATCAGACCGCCTAGTGACGACCAATGAATGTGTTGCTGTTTGATCTTGTTCTGTAAGACCTTGTAATAATAATACCCCCTTTCCTCTTCTTTCTCTTTTTCTTCTTTTTCCTACTCCTATCCATACCTCCTCTTTTCCCTACTCCTCTCCATACCTCCTCTTTTCCCTACTCCTCTCCATACCTCCTCTTTTCCCTACTCCTCTCCATTCCTCCTCTTTTTCCTACTCCTCTCCATTCCTCCTCTTTTTCCTACTCCTCTTCATTCCCATGGTACAAAAATGTTTCCTCTTTCACTTGCTCCTCTTCCATCTCCATCTCCTCCTTTTCCTTTTCTTCATCATCATCATATTTTTCTTTCTTCCCCTCCCCCCTCCCTTCGCCTGTTACAGTACTTCATTTCTTCTCTCCACCACCCTCTCTCTCTCTCTCTCTCTCTCTCTCTCTCTCTCTCTCTCTCTCTCTCTCTCTCTCTCTCTCTCTCATTTTTCTGACCCCATCCCACCCCACTACCTTCCCGCCCACTTCCCGTCACCCACCCACCCCCTCCCTTCCTACTTTCTTTCTTTTACGACCACCATGCCACCCACCCACCCACCCACTCTCTGTCTCTGTCTTTCTCTCTCTTTCTCTTTCTCCACACACACACACACACACACACACACACACACACACACACACACACACACACACACACACACACACACACACACACAAGGTCATTCGTAATCTGTTAACCTCTCCACCACCATTACCATTACCAAACTCTATTGTTGTCACAGGGATTTTTGTTGGGGTAGGTTCACTTGGTGGTCGTGGTGGTTGGTATGTGGTGGTAAGGATGTGTTGTTGTAAGGATGTGTGTTGTTGTTGTAAGGTTTTGTGTTGTTGTAAGGCTGTGTTATTGTGAGGATGGTGGTGGGTATGTGGTTGTAAGGATGTGTGTTGTTGTGAGGTTTTGTGTGTTGTTGTAAGGTTGTGTGTTGTTGTAAGGCTGTGCTATTGTGAGGATGGTGGTAGGTATGTGGTTGTATGGTTGTGTTGTTGTGATGATTGTAGTAGTGATGATAATGGTGGTGGTGGTGGTTGTGGTGGTGGTGGGAATGTTGCTGTAAGGTTGTGTTGTTGTAAGGTTGTGTGTTGTTGTGAGGATGGTGGTGAAAATGTGGTTGAACAGTTGTGTTGTTGGTTGTGTTGTATGCTAATGTGTGGTTGTACTGTATTGTATGTATATATGTGCATATATGTAGGTATGTGACTTCTGAAACTTACCAAAACTAGTTATGTCTCAACCTGTGTGATGGTATAATAAACGTAAAGCTTTGAATAGGAAATAAATATCAAGAGTTAATTTTTTAAGTAGTTTACAGTATGTGGTTGGCGTGGGGTGAGATTTGTGAGCTGTATCTTATTGTAGAAAAATACATTAAACTCAAACAGCCACATAGCGACCTTATCTCTCTCTCTCTCTCTATCTATCTGCAGGCTAATGAGCTGAGTGCACACACACACACACACACACACACACACACACACACGCGTGCGCGATATCTAACACAGACATACATGCACATGAGGCAATAATTGGCCCGTGTGAATGTGTGTGTGTGTGTGTTGCATTACTTATGCTAAATCTTGCCACTCTTTCTGTAATGCAATATGTAGTTTTAATGTATTTATTTTATTCATAGAAATATATTCCACAGTAGATTATTTACAAATATAGTGTATACACTACGCATTTGAGCTCTACTATTGTGCAACGTCAAATGGCAATATAAATTTGAAACTGACATGAATAATATCACTTGCACTCTCCATAAAGTCGAGTTTTCCTTAATTTAGACATTGCGAATAAATCGTCGTAAATCAAGGAATAGGAACCTTCATAATTTCTGCAGCAGGTGAATGGAAGTGAGTGAATTTTATGAATCAATAATACAGAAACCAACAGCTGTAGCCTGTAATAATAATTTATCGAGGTCGTGTGTTTCAAGTCATAGGAACCGTATACTGTAGGAATGTTTTGCCTTACTATACAGTCACTCTTAGAAGTAAAGGTACCCCCTGCCCCCACAAGCAAGACATCCTTTTAATTAACTTTGTGTGATAATCTGTTCTGGAAACTTTGTACAGCCACAATCAAATATCCACCCACACTTTCCTTCTATCTTAGTAAATATCTTGGCAATAAAGAACAACACGTGTATGATTTTGCAGCACCTCATAATTATAATTGAGGGGGTTGAGTTGACTTAATATGTTGTATGATTATATTTTGATATGATACTGATTTATTTGCACGATGGAAGGAAAGTGTCGGTGGATGGATATTTGACTGTGGCTATACATGACGTCAGAGGTGGGGTAGTGGTGGGGTAGTAGTGGTGGGGGGTGGGGGGTTGGGGGGGTGATGGGATGGAAGCAGCATGATCTTTAACCACTGTGTTAGCTCATACTTCTCATCTACAGTTTATTCCACGTGTGTGTGTGTGTTGAGCAGACGAGCTTCCTTCCTCCCTCCCTCCCTCCCTTAAGGTGGCAGTTCTTTTTTGGTACATTGGAGTGCCATGATTCCTCCAAAGTATGCTAGGAAACAGGACCAGAGGGGCAAAAATAATGGTGTTCTGTTGCTTGGAATAGTTTGGAGGATTCGGTTGCTCCAGATTTATCAACACAAAACTTCCCTTCCTTAAACACACCCACTGACGTCAGGAACATAAACTTTTACCAGAACTGATATACCACGTGTTGCAAGGTGTCTGTCTGTCTGTCTGTCTGTCTGGTCCTGGGAGAGGGGGAGAGGGGAAGGGAGTCGTCTTTTAAGGGGGGAAGTTTTGTTTGCACCATTATTTTAGTTCATCTGGTCCTGTTTCCTGGCATACTTTGGAGGAATCAAGGCACTCCAATGTATAAAAAAAGAATGACCACCTTAAGACAGAGACCCCGTGATGCAGCCTAGTCAGAAAATTGGAGGTTAGCGAGTCCTTCAAACATTGCCACGAAACAGCACCCGTATTGAAGCAGCTTTTGTTTCGTGGCCTAGTCGGGAGGAATCAGAAGTCAACGAGTCTCATAACATTAATGATCACAGGGTCTTTAAACAGTGATTGCTGGCTATATGATGGTTACCGTCTCCTGAAGGTGTGTTCGATCTTCTGACCTTTATTTTAGGTGACGCGGCGTTCACAGAGAAATTAGATAGAGAGAGAGATAGAGATAAATTTAGAGACAGAGGCAGAGAGAGCAGGGTTGGATCAAATACTGACTTTTTACAAGTCAAATATAAATACAAATACTTTCGTTTGGGATTCTAAAAATATAAATACAAATACAAATACTTTCGTTTGGGATTCTAAAAATATAAATACAAATACAAATACTTTCGTTTGGGATTCCAAAAATATAAATACAAATACAAATACTTTTAATCCCAAATCGGAAAATAAAAATAAAAACACAAATACTCCTATTCCAGATTTTAAGGATACAAATAAGAATACTCTTGAAAATATGCAAAAAATAAAACATTTTTTCACACAAGTTTACATCTACATTCTACATTCTGCCGTGTGTACGGCAGTACAGTAATTGAAAATTAGAACTGGAAAGAGAATGAACACACACACACACACCTTAATTACCTCAGCTATGGCACAATTGAATTATTGTAAATTGTCCACCCTCTTCACTACAACTTGAGGTTGTCAGTGTTGTCAAGAAACTGAAAGTACACCTAACTCAGACTCACGCCACCAGCGACAGTGAGTGTGGCTGGGAGTGGGACAGGGATGATACTCGTACGCGACGTGTATGTATGAGAGAGATTCACAGTGACAATTATTTAGACAGATGCGGTGGTGACCTTAGTAAAAAAAAAAAAAAAATCCCCATACGAACAGAGTACAATAATTCCGATAAATATTGCAAAACCAATATACATGCTCACTCAAAAATTAAAAAAATATATATAAAGGTGGAGTATCACTTAAAAGGTTATAATTATATAGTCTATCTGTACTTTCTTGACATCTGCAGAAGAAAGAGAAGTTTACTAAGTCCTCCAGAACACACTTAATACAATCACTCATTAATTAAGCCTATATGTTAATTAAGTATTGGGTCATAATATTATACAGTTAACTATACCTGTCTTCCCTATAATTATATACTTACGTTCCATCCCTGTCAATTTGTCCTTCTCTGTCAACTTTTCCCTGTCTGTCAAGTTTTCTCTCCCTGTCAACTTTTCCCTGCTTGTCATCTTTTCTCTCCCTAATCTTTTCCCTCCCTGTCATCTTTTCCCTGCCTGTCAACTCTTCCTTCTCTGTCAATTTCTCCCTACCTGTCTGCCAATTTCACCTGTCTCTTCCTCTTTCCTCCCTTCCCTTCCTCTTACACCTCTATCCCTCACTTTGCTTGCCCCCCTGCCTCCTCTCTCCTCACTCCCTTATCACTCCTTCCCCTTGCCTCCTTTCTCTCCTTCCACCTGCCTCCTCTTCCTTCCCCCTTCCTGCCTCCCTTCTCTCTCCTTCCCCCTGCCTCCCTTCTCTCTCCTTCCCCCTGCCTCCCTTCTCTCTCCTTCCCCCTGCCTCCCTTCTCTCTCCTTCCCCCTGCCTCCCTTCTCTCTCCTTCCCCCTGCATTCCTTCTCTCTCCTTCCCCCTGCCTCCTCTCTCCTCACTCCCTCTTCTCTCCTTCCCCCTGCCTCCCTTCTCTCTCCTTCCCCCTGCCTCCCCTTGCCATTCGACGTCACGTAGTTCTTGGAATCGCAGGTGTGGTGGTTGGCGGAGTATTTATATACCTGGTGAACGTATGACGCACTACCCTGCCACACACCCTGCTGCACACACCCTGCATCACACATACACCCTGCATCACACCCTGTCACATACACTTACCCTGCCTAACACCCTGCCATCTACAGTGTGTGTGTGTACCCTGCCACACACTTACACCCTGCCTCACACACACACACACCCTGCCACACACATACAACCTGCCTCACACCCACACCCTGCCTCACACCATCCCAACTCAAACCTCCTCCCTCTGCCAGTCCTCATCACCCTGTTAAGCCCCTCAACCCTGCCAAACCCCTCCTTCTGTCTCCTTCCCCTCTTACCCAACTCCTTCCCTCTGCCAATTCCCATCACCCTGTCAACCCCTTCCCCCTCCACCCTGTCAACCCCAGTCACACCCTATTTTTTTTATTCTGTTCTCCCTTCTAATCCGTCCTCAACCACCCACCTCCCTCCTTCCCTCCCTCCCTCCCTCCCTATACGACCACCCCCTGCCACTACCTAACTCCCTCCCTTCCTTCATTCCTCCCTCCCTTTCGTATGACCCTCCAAGGCCGTCCCTCCCTCCCTCCCTTCCTTCCTTCCTTTCTTTCTTTTCTTTCTCCCTCCCTCCCCTTCTCCCTTCCTCCCTTCCTTTCTCCCTTCCTCTCTCTCCCACCCTCCCTCTTTCCTTTCTCCCTTTCCTTTCTTCCTTTCCTTTCTTCCTTTCCTTTCTCCCTCCCTCCCTCACCTTCTCCCTCCCTCTCTCTCTTCCTCTCCCTCTCTCTTACCTTTCTTTCTCTCGTATTTTCCCTTCTCCGATCTTTTCCTCCTTCCTTCCTTCTCTTCTCTCCATTTCTGTATTATCATCTTATCTTTTCCTCCTTCCTTCTCTTTTCTGGTCTTTCCTTAGTACAAATCTTAGCTCACGTGATGTAACAGAGAGAGAGAGAGAGAGAGAAAGAGAGAAAGAGAGAAAGAGAGAGAGAGAGTGTGTGTGTGTGTGTGTATGTATGTATGTATGTATGTGTGTGTGTGTGTGTGTGTGTGTGTGTGTGTGTGTGTGCGACCGCTACATTAATACGTGTAGGTGTAGCATCTGGAGCGTGTGCGTGAGTGAGTGAGTGTGTGCGTGCGTGCGTGAAAAAGTTGCGTGCAGGATTGCTTGTGTGTGCAAAAGTGTGGGAAGGTGCGAGCAGGAATGAAGGAATGCGGGTTGTGCAGGAATTTGGAGGAGAGATGCGGGAGGAGGGTGGGGGGGGGATAAATGCGTGAGGTATGCGTGAAAATAGATCCGAAATAATATCCACATACCGGAAAATGCGTACCGTATAAGGACGAGAAATGCGTATATATAGTGAGTCAGGAATGCGTAATTATAATTGTTTAATGCAATAAGTAGCGTTAGGAATGCGTAATTGTACTATTTATAAGAGCAAGCAGATATGCGTGAAATATGTGGGTATAGTTGGATATTGGGGTGTATGGAAAAAGCGTGAGAAAATGCGTATTTAATGCGTAAGAAAGACCAGTATAATGGAATGTGAAAAATGCGTGGCTGTATGTTAATGCGTGATAAGTGGATGTAATGCAGGAGCGTGCGGAAATGCGGGAGGAATGTGTATAAATAAATGCGAGGAATCCGTGAGTGAATGTCGAAGCGTGATGAAATGCGGGTGGAATGCGTGAGGTTTTGTACAAGCGGGTATGTAAGTACGTGTATGTGTACCCCACTTACCTCAAGTCTGGCCCTGTCTCCATGCCCGCCCTACACACACACACACACACACACACACACACACACACACACACACACACACACACACACACACACACACACACACACACAAGGGTACACATGCATACCGACCTTTTACACACACACAGACACACACACACACACACACACACAAGGGTACACATGCATACCAACCTTTCACACACACACAAGGGTACACATGCATACCAACCTTTCACACACACACACACACACACACGGGTACACATGCATACCGACCTTTTACACACACACACACACAGACACACACACACACACAAGGGTACACATGCATACCGACCTTTTACACACACACACACACAAGGGTACACATGTATACCTTTTACACACACACACACACACAGGTATCCACAACACTCAGAACACAACACAACACAAGCATAAGCAAGGACAGTAGAAGCACTGGACCGCAAAGCAAGCACGGAGGGTGACAGGTGGGTGGGTGGGAAGGTATAGGCAAGCAAGTAGGTAGGTAGGTAGGCAGGTAGGAAGGTATAGGGAGAGGTTGGTAATAGGAGAAGAAAGTCATGTAGCAGTCAGTAGCAAGCAGGAAAAGCAATTATTATTATTATTATTATTTTTTTTTTTGAGGGGTTATTCAGTATTCAGGAATAAATATCTGGTAGGCTGGTAGATATTATACAGACAGACAGACAGAGAGACAGATTGATGATAGACAGGAAATAATTATTCAGTATATGAGTAGACAGGGAGGAGAAGAGTTTGGTAAGAAGGTAGGTTGACAGAGGGATAGGCAGGTTACAGGCTATAGATGTGGGTAGTGGAGAGCAGGACAGACTGTTACATAAACTAGTACAGTAGTCAGGTTTGATCAAGCGAAGGAGAGAGAGAGAGAGAGAGAGAGAGAGAGAGAGAGAGAGAGAGAGAGAGAGAGAGAGAGAGAGACAAAGGAATGGTGTAGTTGCGAAACAGGAAAGGAGGGGGAAGGGAAGGAAGAATGGGAAGGAGGGGAGGGGGAAGAGGGAAGGGTGGATGTAAGGAGGAAAAAAATGAAGAAAGAGGAAGGGTGGAAGAGAGAGAGAGAGAGATGTGGTGGGAAAGAAGGAATTGAAGGGAAGAGGAAGAGAGTAGGGGATAAAGGAAGTGATAAAGGAGACAGTGTTGGGAAGAGAATGAAAATAATATAAAGAGAGAGAGAGAGAGAGAGAGAGAGAGAGAGAGAGAGAGTCACCAGGAAATATTTGTTGTACAGTATCTCACTTCATATTTCAACTCGCCTATTCCTCAACTTATCCAACGAATCTCTCTCTCCCTCCCTCCCTCCCCCTCTCTCTCTCTCTCTCTCTCTCTCTCTCTCTCTCTCTCTCTCTCTCTCATGTCATACCTTAGCTGTGTTATTTCTGATCCTTGCCTCACCTAGCAACTGACGGGGGGAGGGGGGGAGGGGAGGGTGGGAATAAGTAGGGAGGGAAGGAGGGAGGGAAGGAGGGAGTGAGGGTATGGACAGGGCAGGACAAGGCAAGACTGGGTGGGCAGGGGAAGGGCAATGGAGAGAATGTGTTTGGGGTGGAGGAGAGAGAGAGAGAGAGAGAGAGAGAGAGAGAGAGAGAGAGAGAGAGAGTAGAGGAAAGAGGGAGAGATAGGGGGTTAAAGTTAGAGTAGGAGTTTCAGAATAGAGAGAGAAAGAGAGAGAGAGAGTTACAAGGAGTTACAAGGACAAATAGCACCTCAAAAGGTCTTACGACCCATACCAAGGAGGTACCGTAGGTGTAGTAGTAGTTGCTAACTAATAGTGAGAGAAAAGTATAGTAAAGAGAGTATAGTATAGAATAGTAAAGAAAGTATAGTATAGTAAAGAGAGAGTTGCTAACTAATAGTGAGAAAAAAGTATAGTAAAGAGAGAGAGAGAGGAACGGGAGTTGCAAATATTATGGGAGGTATATAAAGGTTAGTGTGTGAGAGAGACTGAGAAGAGTGTATGATTATGAGAGGAACCAACCAGCAGAGGAGGTGATAATGAGAGGAAATGAAACCAGATAAGAGGGAAGAGGTGTGTGTGGTGATAATGATGGTGGTGGTGGTGTTGGTGGTGGTGATGGTGGTGTTGGTGGTGGTGGAGATGGTGGAGGTGATGATGGTGGTGGAGATGGTGTTTTATGGGGTGATGGTGGTGTTGGTGGTGGTGGAGATGTTGGTGGTGGTGGTGGTGGTGGTGGTGATGGTGGTGGTGGTGGTGATGGTGGTGTTGGTGGTGGTGGTGGTGATGGTGGTGTTGGTGGTGGTGGAGATGGTGGAGGTGATGATGGTGGTAGAGATGGTGTTTCAGGGGTGATGGTGGTGTTGGTGGTGGTGGTCGTGGGTGACATTGGTGAAGAAAGGAAGGAGAAAGATGATGGTGATGATGATATAACGAATAAAGAATGAGAGGGAGGGAAGGGGGAGGTGTAAAGTGGTGGTGATGTTGGCAGTGATGTTAGTGGTGGTGATGCCAAGTCCAGCTCTCTCTCTCTTTCTCTTTCCTTCTCCCTTCCTCCTTCTCTCTCACCCAAGTCCCACCCTGAGTGACGTCACCATGCCTGTGTGACGTAATCAGCCACGTGCTTCCGTTTGTAAACACCACGGTCGCCCTCCCGCCAAGAGCGAGCCATCCATGATCCCACGCTCTCCAGTGTATATATAGAGCAGCGGGCTTTTCCCCTAACACTGCCCTCATCTCATCCATTTTATTGGTGTTAATTATGGTTTGGTGGTATATGAGTGTGTAGGTAGGGAATGGGATCTCTCTCTCTCTCTCTCTCTCTCTCTCTCTCTCTCTCTCTCTCTTATGTGAGTTTACTGCACTTAAGAGTTCAATGTATTATATCGTGTGACCCTTTGGTGATAAGATATTCATGCATTAAATATGAAGGATGTGTAATATTCTGAATATATGCATTATGTTTATATTTGGAGTTACATGTTGGCATAGTTGTGTGTACATGCATATAGAGAACAGTATGTGTGCGTGACAGACATAGAAGAATGCCACATATATCTATTGATTAATGGCAACACTGCACACAGACACAGACAGTATTGCCAACCAACCAACGCTCTGCATGTACATTCCCAGAAAACGAAAATTGGCCATTGATTTACAGAGTTAGCCCGCTTCTCTCAACATTCCCCCTCCCTGTCCTGCCCTACCCTGCCCTACCCTACCCTGCCCTTCTTCTCATGAACTCTGTCACCTCACCACCCATTCCCTCTCCTCTTTCATTCGCTCTGTCACCTTTATCCATTCCTTGTGTTCTTGTTTCTTCTACTCCTCTTTTCCTATTTATACACTTCTTTTGAGAGGGACGGGAAGGAGAATTGAGGGGAAGAAGAGGAAGAGAGGAGGGAATAGTAGAAGTGATAGAGAATAAAGGAAGAAGATGCAAGGAGTATATAAATAAGAAAGATATGAGTGAGTGAAGGGAGGGGAAGGGGGCTGAAGAGAGGAGGAGGGAGTAGAGAGGAGAGGGATGAGACGACGAAAATGATGGAGGGGAGGCAGGGAGGGGGAGGGGGAGGGGGAGGAGAGGGGATGGATTTCCGCTAGTTGGGAAAACCTTCCTCGAGGCGTGAAGAAGATGGCTGGGGAGGGGGGAGAGGGAAGGGTGGCAGGGAGGGGGGAGAGTGTAGGGTGATGGGGAGGGGAGAGAGGGGGGATGGAAGGGAGCGGGGAGAGGGGAGGGTGGCAGGGAAGGGGGAGAGGGGAGGGTGACAGGGAAGGGGGAGAAGGGAGGAGGGAGATGGGGAGATAGAAGGGGAGGAGGGGAGAATGGGGAGGGGGAAGAGAGGAGGGAGATAGTAGGGGAATGATACAACAGGGAGTGGGGAGGAGGGAGGGATATGGGGAGATAGAAGGGGAGGAGGGGGGGAGATGGGGAGATAGAAGGGTGGGGGAGAGGGGGAGATAGAAGGGGAGGAGGGAGGGGGAGGGGGAGAGAGACAACATTATCCTCATAGGTCACCAAAGACAGAACGAAATAAAACCACAACTGTAAAATACTTTCTCTAATACTCGACTTACATTTGTGCCCGCATGCATAAATAAATAAATGTATGACTGTGAATGTGTGTACGTCATCTAATGTGCTTTGTGTATGTATGTATGTATGTATGTATGTGCATCACGGACGATAACTACCAAAATTTTTACATGAATATATTTTATACACACTAAGTTACGACACAGGAAAAGGAAATGAAAAAATAAAAACATTTATTTTTTAACCCGTACATACATAACATAATTATTATCTACTGCAGTAATGATATGTATGTATGTACCGTTTGTCTCCTTTTACTCTGTGTGTGTGTGTGTGTGTGTTTATATAATACACATAAATACTTATTTTTTATACATAATTACATAACCTGTTTATAAATGTACATTGGTATTTAATGATATGCCTATACAATAGTAGATGAATGCAATAGAGATAGGTATATATGTGTTGGTTGCATGTATGAATACATAGTATGAATATCCTAAGTGCAAATATCCATGTACCGGTACTACTATGTATGTATATCCTTAATGTATGTATGTACAGTATATATGTATGTATGTACTTCTATACTCTAACTGTTATTCATCTTTTATCACAACCCCTTCACCCCCAACACCCCACCACCACCACCAGTCACCCCTCCTTCATCCCCAACACCCCACCACCACCACCACCAGTCACCCCTCCTTCACTGCTCACCCCGACAAAGAAAACGTTAGGAGGAAAAGTGATGAAATCCGTTAACCTTCCCTTCCACCACCACCACATAACTCTCTCTCTACGGGGAAACTGTCTGCACTGTAATTATGTGACTTGGTTACGGGAAAGTAGGAAAGGCCGTGTTTAGGTAAGGTTGGGTGAAGGAGGAGAAACTTGAATTAATCAATAGTTGGTTAGGTTTGGTTGAGTTGAGTATATTTTTATTTTTGTTTGTTTGGTTGGGTTAGTTTAGCTTTTGGTTTGGTTACGTTAGGTTTGACTGAGTTGGGTTAGTTTTGATTTTGTTTGGTTTGTTTTAACGTCAGATTTCTATTTAATTTCGTTAGGTTAGGTTTGGCTGAGTTGGGTTTGGTTAGGTAAGGTTTATAATCGTGTGATAGGCTACTTAGATATAATGGGGCATTTCCATCCACATATTTTTCTCCTGTCCCTTCTGCATCGCCCGGTTCGCCCCTCGCCTCAGTCACCCTCTCCTCATCCCTCCTCACCTCTCAGTCACACTCTCCTCATCCCTCAGTACCCTATCCTCATCCCTCAGTCACCCTTTCCTCATCCCTCCTTTCCTCTCTTCTCCCTTCTCATCTCCAACAGCCCTTGAATGTCACCAGCCCTCCGCCCCTCTCCCTCCATTCTCTTCTCTCCTTCATTCCCTCTCTTCCTTCCATCCATCCCTCTCATACTGTACATCCTGCCCTTTCCTTTCCCTCTATCACACTTTAATTTTCCCTCTCAAACGTACTCCCCTTTCCTCTCCTTCATCTTATACCCACCACCAACTCCTTCCATCTCTCCCCTCCTACCTACTGTATACCAGGCCACCCCTCCTCCTTTCCCCTTCCATTTCTTAATCCTTCCAGTTCTCTCATACTCCCCTCCCAAACATTCAAAACGCCCCTTCCCATTACCCCTCCTCCCCTATCTCTCTCTCTCTCTCTCTCTCTCTCTCTCTCTCTCTCTCTCTCTCTCTCTCTGGCTTCCGTTAGTCACAGTATTTACCAGTCGGGGCTTCTGTTTTGTGTCATAGTTTGGAGGCATTAGTAGGCTATTATAGTCCTCCGATTCTCACACTATACACTTGTTTGTGCTTGGAGTTGCTTGCGGACCCTACAGCGGAAATGGAGGTTTAGAGGGGGGGACAGGAAGGAGAGGGAGAGAGAGAGAGAGAGGGACGATACCGGGGGAAAGAGGAGGGGGGGAGAGAGGAAAGACAAGCATGGGAAGGGGAGATAGATAGAGGAATGAAGTCAAAATTTAATGCTATGAGGTCCATGTTAAGGGGAGAATATACTTTTGCTACATTGGAGTGCCTTGATGCCTCTAAAGTATTCCAGGAAACAGAACCAGAGGAACAAACAAAAATAATGGTGGCCTGTTGCTTGGATTAGTTTGGAGGAATAATTTGCTCCGGATTTACCAACACTGTATCCTCCCTTAAAGTCACGATTTGAACACACACACACACACACACCTGTCCTGTTCTATGTCCTGTCAAGCTCTTATTAATATCACTGAGCCACGATGGGTGCATGGGGGGGGGGGGTGATAGGGAAGAAGAGGGGGATGATAGAGCTAGGGATAAGGGGGATGATGAGGAATGGGAGGGGGTGATGGAGGTAGGGGAGGGGGTGATGGAGGAAGGGGTAGGGGAGAGGGGAAGAGGAAAGGGCCGTTAGAAGTAGGGGATGGGCGGGGGGAAGGGGAGGGGGAAGGGGAGGGGAGAGAGAGGGATCTGGTAGGAAGGAAGGAAGGGGAAGGGTGAAGGAGAGGGGGTCTGTAAATATGGATGAGGGGAGGGGGAAGGGAAAGGGAACCGGAAGGGGTGGAGTAAGTCGTGAGTGGAGGGGGAGGGGGAGAGAAGGGGTCAGAACGGTTGGGGGGTTGGTTGGGGGGGGGAGGAAGGAAATGCGTGCTTAAATTTATCTCTAAAATTTATGAAGGGTAGTGTGATGGTGAAGGAAGGATGATGGGAAGGTCAGAGGGGCAAGGACGGGAGGGAGGGAGGGAGGGAAGAGGCTAGAGTATAGGGGAGGAGGAGTCAGGAAAGGGAGGGTGGTAAGGGGGTGGTAGGCAGGGGAAGGGAGAAAAGTGGTGGGAAGAGAGGAATCAAGAGGGAGAGGAAGCAAGTATAGTAGGGAGTATAGGAGATTAAAATGATTTATTATTTTATTACTTCTTTATTTATTGTTATCTTTATTATTATTATTTATTTGTTTGTTTGCTTATTTTTCATATGTATTGTCATCGTTGTCATCGTCTCCTTTCCCTCTCTCAATTTTGCAAATAGCCGTAAAGAAAATGTTGTGGAAAATGTGTGTGTTTAGGAAGTGAGAACAATGGAAGGTGTGGAGGGAGGGAGGTACCACAAACGTTCACAGAATACGGCAAGAGGTGGCAGAAAACGGGGGTGGGGTGGGAGATTAGGTGGGAAGTACAGTATATTATGATAACGAGAGAAAAAAATGCAATGTTGTGTGGAGAAAATAATAACTGAAAGAAAATGGGGTACTGTGGTTGGGGGAAGTAACAGAAAAATAAAATTAAATGTTGCTTGGAGATAATATAATTGAAAGAAAAATTGGTTTCTAATTTGGGAAGTAATGAGAATAAAATATGAATTTTGTTGTGTACTGTAGAAATGATAGGAAGGTCAGGGAGTGTTATTTATAGTTATAGTGTTGTTATTCGGAGAAGTAACGGAAAGAAAACGGAAGGCTGGTGTGGGAAGTACCCTACTGTAGTAACGGAATGAAAACGGGATGTTGGTGTGGGGAGAAATAACGGATTGAAAACAGTGCTGCTGGTGTGGGAAGTAGTAACCGAAAAAAACGGGATGTTGGTGTGGGGAGAAGTAACGGAATATAAACGGGATGTCGGTTTGTGGAGAAGTAACGGATATAACAGATAGAAATATCAGGTATTACGGAAATGAAAATGAGAAATAACGGTTGTAACGAAAATTGGGGTTGACGGGATAAAAAAAACTAATGATGGTCAAAATGGCATTTAATGTGGGAAGAAATTGGGAGAATAAGAAGTGTTATATGTAATTTGAGGTAAAATAATACGATAAGCTTGAAGTATAGCAAAATTTGTACAGTTGGATACAGGAAATCGTCGTACAACCTAGGTGAAAAATACTTGTCCCTCTTCAGTACCCAGTGACAATTGTTTGGTATTTGTTTATCGTCACCATCCCACATAATAGAGTCTGTTGCCCCTGGTATATATTACTGACCGAAAAGTAACTCTGGTAGGTCTACTAAATAACTCTACTTTGAGGAGTTGAGTATATTCTACCTGGGCTGTACTACGAATTCATGTGTCTAACTGTACGTGTATGTGTAGAATTTAGGTATTGCGTGAACTTTGATAGTGCGTAAAATCAAGTTGTAAATTATATAAAGCATTATTAATCAGTCTGTGTATGAGAGACAGACAGACAGACAGAGCACGTTGTGTGTGATTTAACGCCAACGCTACGGGGCACAAAAAAAATTGTTGAAGCAGGTGTAGTGTACGCCATTGTCTCGTTAGGGGTTACAAAAACAGCGTGGAGACCGCAACACCTTTTCTGATTCTGACACCACGGGAAGGTTAAAAGGTGATTGTGCTACGATTGTGTGTGTATGTTCTCTGGGGGGGTTAAAAGGTGCTTGTGTTACGATTGTGTGTGTATGTTCTCTGGGGGGGGAGGGGGGTTAAAAGGTGCTTGTGTAAGTTGTGTTTCGTACTTCACTTACGGTCTTGATCACATGCTGGACACATTCTCACCAACTGTTACCCTCCCGGAATGAGGTTAATGAGCGCAGAGCTTTTAGTGACCGATCTTTGAGTAAGGCTGGAACCTTATGTGTGTGTTCTCTTTAGGGGGGGGGGGAGAGGTTAAAAAGTGCTTGCGCTACGCTTCTGTGTGTGTGTGTCCTCTTGTCTCTTGAGGAGGTTAATAGGTGTTTGTGCTACGCTTGAGTGTGTGTATGTGTTCTCTTGGTGTGGGGGGAGGGGTTAAAAGGTTCTTGTGATACGTGACGTGTGTGTTCTCTTGGGAAGGATAAAAAGTTCTTGTGCTACGCCGGTGTGTGTGTGTATGTTCTCTTGCGGTGCCTTATTCGTCCTTTTCCTGTTGGGATCACTTTGGTGGGTACACTGTCTTGAGTGTTTCTTTTCTACATCATAAAAAAATACCATACAGTGAAGTAAAATCAAACTGACTTATAGGTATAGTTTAGTGCAGTAGCCAGCCAGTAGCCACGTCGTTGTAATATATTCAGGTTGGTTGTGGCGGTGGGTGGACAATGTTTTTTGAATAATTGACTATTATTTAATGACTAATTGAGACGTGTGGTGAAATGAATGCAGCTGTTGTAGAAGTATATTAATATAGTCATGCATGCGTGTTTGTTGATGTCAAAACTCGAAAAAATTACTTCATTACATTACAGTGCCAGGCAACTAAACTAGGACCATATGGATTCAAGTGTTTATAACAAATGTGTTACTGTTGTAGGTATAGGACCATATGGATGTGTTTATTATAAATATTTTACTGTTGTTGCAGATGTAGAACCATAAGGAAGTATTTGTTATTAGTGTGTTACTGTTGTTGCAGGTGTAGGACCATTTGGATGTGTTTATTATACTGTATTTTGTTTTTATTTTACTGTACTGTGCTTTATTTTACTGTTGTTGCAGGTGTAGGACCATATGGATGTGTTTATTATACTGTGTTTATTTTACTGTAGTTACAAATGTAGGACCTTATGGAAGTATTTATTACAAGTGTTTCTTTTACTATTGTTGCAGGTGAAGGTGGAAGGTGAGGTTTTGGATGATGGACCAGTGTACATCTCCCAGCCGGCCTCACACACAGACTCCCCCGTACCAGCCCGTAGTGACTCGGGCTGTGAGGTAAGATCACATGGCGTCATTTTTCAAGAACGTTTGTGGTGGTACAGTCTGTCAATGATGCACGTACCCAACCCTCGCTCAGTTACTCGCAGTTTTAGCTGGTAAAATCTGAAGTAGTAAGCAGGGTTATCTTATTGTGATTGTGATTGGTCAATCTAATATCTGCTGTAAGATACCCCTGCTTTCTACTCCAGAGTTTACCAGCTAAAAGTGCGAGTAATTATATGATGGTTTGGTACCGGTACGTTGGCTCCATAGACAAACAGCAGAGCCGTCGTACAGTACCCCACCATTGTATACACCACGGATGTTCTTGAATACAGCCCAAAATGGCATTATTAGAAACCATGTAACAAGTTAATACCGGTAATTGTTTAAAAGTTGCCATAATGGGATTTGAAAAAAAAAAATCACATTTGTTGCATTCCACCAATTACTACAATTTTTCTCCTATACCATTCCATTCCAATACATTATAATACCAAAATCACTTATTGTTAAATAATTAAGGTTTTAAGTTTTTCTAAGTGCAGAAATGGGTTTTCCTGCACCTGCTCATGTCTCTTTTTCATAATACCACTATTTCCCCCAATAATGCCTTATAATGAGCTTTTCCAATACTCTACAGTATATTAAACTCCTCCTTTTCTCAATGTTAATTTACACTTACTTATCATTTGGACTTTTTTCCCAAGTCCATAATAAAAACAAACATGGTTCATCTCTAGTTGTTGTCTAGGTAACCACAAGACTGACTTCTGATAGGCTAAATCACGGTATAATGACTATAGTCATTATACCGTGGGCTAAATTCTCTTGATTCTCCACCAATCACAAAGTTCGCACATTTATTTCTCATTATTAATTTATCTTTGTTTTTATTTCCTGCAGGTGCTCCCAGGGCCCTATACGCCCAGCCAGAGTCCCCTCCTGCCCCGCCTACACCCACATACCCACTCCCCCACACACCTCTACTCTCCCACCCAGTCTCCGGGCCCCAGTCGTCACGTCTCTGGATTCTCCTCCCCTTACAGGTGTGTGCAGCCTTCTTTATCTCCTTCCTTCACTGTCTGACATTGCCAACATGTTATATACTGTAGTTTATAACATAATGTACTTGCTACTGTTTCATGGTTAGTAGACAAGAACCAGATGCTGAAATGTGCTCCCTGTAAATCAAAACAGAGAAAGGGCAGTTAGGTTGAAATTAATGGTACGGTATTTGTTAACACATTGTGCATACCCTTGTATCTGTTATTCTTAAATTCCCTTGGATTTTCTTTTTAGTATTTTTAAGAATGTTGGTACATATGTGATAATTATGTTATGGATGAATGATTACATTTGGTGGGGTAAGAGAAACTAATGAATAAACTTGACTTACTTAAATCAAATTTGCCAATGTGGCTGCTTCAAATATATGATAGGATAATATTATATTTGTCCATACATGTGAACAGGAGGAGATTTTAAAATGTCTAAATTACAGTACTAAATAAAGTACAGTACTGTATAAAATATTGGCAGAGATACCAACATATAATTACTTATCTGAGAACATTGTTTTGTATCTTATCAAAACCCAGGGATGCCATAGAGTTTGTTGTTGTTTACTGTACAGAACTGTTATTTTATCCCAGACTTTTGGACAAGGGAAATGAGGTTTTGATTAATTGTAACACTGATAACTTACTTCCCATATATGTATGTTGGTGCTCATTGTACAATAAACTTTTCTCCCACCACAGTATAATGCTGTTCATTGTATTGTAACTTGCTTTCATTTTGTTGTTCACTATACTGTACTATAAATTAATTCCCATTTTGTCAATCACTGTACAAAAAATTGTTTCCCATTTTATCAGTCACTGTATGATAAGTTACTTCCCATTTGGTTGTTGTTCACTCACTTCCCCTTTTCATTGTTGGTCGATGTACAATAACTTGTTTCTTATTCACAGCCACACGCCATCGACGGGATTGAGCCGCAACAACAGCGATGCCTCCCAGTATGGTGGCTCATACAACAGCTACTCCTCTGCCCCCTCACCCATCTCACCCACACACTACTCACCCTCTCAGGTCAGTGTGTGGCCATTAGATACTGCACTTATATGTATGTCACAAAACAGACTCCTTCAGGACAGTACTCTCTCATTCCAAATATAGTAATGAGTCTATCCCTCTCTTTCCTACAGTCACCCATCCAGCAGCGGCACATCAACTTTCCCCTGGCTGGCTCCCACCAGTCACCAAACCTGGGTCGGGTACCCCAGTTCACTGGGGCTGCTCCGGGGTCTCTATATGGCGCCCCGCTGGACCTCCGGGAACCCCACGCCCTCCCTCCTCCCCAGTCCCACCAAGACAAAGATGGGAAGGAGGAGGACCGTCTGACTGCCGACTTGGGCGGACACTCTGTCATTGCAGCACAGTCAGGCATCACAAGGCAGCAGCTCATTAACAGGTTGGTGTGGATAGCAATTCAGTGCCAGGGTGACTCACATATTTATTGCCTGACTGACTTGTGTGTTTGTTGAATATGTTTCATGGGCAGGTGATTCATATTTGTGTTGTTTTGTCTGAGTTACTCATGTGGTTTATTGTATTCATTAAGTCTCCAAATATATTAAGGTTAGGGTTTCTTGTGTGATTATTACTTTGAATTTATTCCTATGATAACTTTTCTCTTCAAGGCAACCATGTGTTATCTAAGAGTTAACCTTTATACTCAAGGTGATGACTTTTCCCTTTTTTCTCACTGTCACAAATTTCACACTACTGTACTGCACCATACTTTTATTGTTGGAAGGAGATACATGTACACTACTGTATATATTATACATTCAGAGGTTCAGCATTTTTTGGTTACCCTTTAGTCAACAGTATAAATCTTATGCAAGGATTTCTTGAACTATGGCATATAATTTTATATGACAACAAAAACCTCACCAATGTATTGCAAAGTTAAAGTTTTCTGATTCATACAAACTGTGTCACAAATTAGCACATACGCTGAGATAGACAATTTCAGGGCTTTCCTTGGAGTAGCAAGTGGCTTCAGATTTACTAACAATGAAATAGATCCCATATATAATTCAGTATAGTGTATACTCACTGTACTTTTTCCACCCTGTTGTAGCCCGTGTCCAATCTGTGGTGACAAAATCTCCGGCTTCCACTATGGCATCTTCTCCTGTGAGTCTTGCAAGGGGTTCTTCAAACGGACGGTGCAAAACAAGAAGAACTACGTGTGTATGCGCGGTGCCTCCTGCCCGGTCACCACCAGTACACGCAAGAAGTGCCCCGCCTGCAGGTTCAACAAGTGTCTTTGCATGGGCATGAAACTAGAAGGTGAGTGGCCTGTGTGTATGTTTGGTATTAATTTTATTGTCTGCATCTGAATATTATTGGTATTGTTATTATACTTGACCAACTCTAGACAATTTATAGTGCCATAGTAAAACTTTTATTATTTAGGGATGTTTTATATGTTTATCCATTAAACCTATCATCTTTACATAGTGAAAGAGTTAATGGAAAATCAGTAGTGGGCTATTTCAAGCTACCTGCAACACCTCTTAATTTTCCTTTTTCTATTGTAAAGAAATGTAAAAACTAATGTATTGTATTTATAGATACTAATCTCATGCAGTCTGCAATGCCTTTCAATAACACTTATTTTGCAGCCATACGTGAGGACCGGACGAGAGGAGGTCGAAGTACGTACCAATGTGCACCGTACCCCCTCCCCCCCTCTTTGGTCACCCCCTCCAACCCTGGCCACCATTTAGATCCCCAGAGGCTACCAGACCCCTCAGCAGTGAAAGCAGAACCCTCAGATGGGGAGGAAATCAAGCACTCTCCTGCAGATGACCAGAGACCCATACCAATTCTCTTGCAGGTAGGTTACAACATTCTATTGACTTGCTGGCAGGGTAGTTACTTACACAGATGAAGTTTTCATAAGGTTATGTTTTCACTCATGTTTATTTGTTGGTTCGTGAACCAGATATTTTTTAAATTCAATGACGGATTACGATCAAACTTCACAAGATGATTGGACATACGAGTCATAGAAATTATTACAAATTGATTATTCCAGGTAAAAGATCAAAGTATCAAATGGATACTTTTGGGAGAGTATTTTCCTGGTAAGGTTAAGGGTGAAATATGAGTTGGTTATGTCTATAGAGCTTACTTGGCATTTGCAAAGGTTGTACCTCGGCCTAGTGCTCTTTAGTTTATTGCTATATGATATTGTGGTTAGTACAGTAGTAGTATTAGTGGTGGTAGTGCAGGAGGTAGTAGGACAGTTGACCCCTGCTTTTCGAGGGTTCACCATTCATGGGTCAGCATGTGTGTCAGGTGAGATGTAGGCAATGGTTTATAGGTGTCAGTCATCATGTTTGTGTGTTTACAGTCAAAATGGTGATGGCATGAGAATACAGAACAGTAACTCATTTTGCTAAAAGGCTCAGTTTGGGATATTTATTCTGCTTAGTTATTACTCTGGAAGATTATATTTTCACAATACATCACTCACATCTTCTTTGGCCTGCCCCTCTGAGCCCTTCTATCATCATTCATGCTTATGCCTCTTATACCCTTCCTCAACCAAATATTGTGATTATTAACTAAATTAGTGAGTAATCTTTGGGTTCCTATTTAAACCAGTTCATGAGACCCATCAATACTGTAATTTATATATACGGTAATTGGGCTCCCAAATAAACCACACGTTTTATTCCTCATTGCACCAAAGATACATTTGTAGATATAGATTGGATTCCAGTCTAAGCCACACAAATCTCTCCTTCCCACCAGCAAATCCACGAAGTTGAACACCTGTGGCACTGCAGTGAAAGTGAGATGGCCCAGCTAAGGCAGTCTGAGGAGGCGGTGAGGCAAGCCATGGAGCACAACTCACCAGACTTCCTCAACAACCTTTGCCACATAGCGGACCACCGCCTCTACAAGATCGTCAAGTGGTGCAAGTCCCTCCCACTCTTCCGTCACATCACGGTAGGTGAGACTGGCTCTCATTGGGAAGAAATTAAAAAAATGAAGGCACTATGAGACATTTTAGGGGAGCTTTCTTGCAAATTTTTCCTGTTTTTGAGCATCATGGTAAGTGATACCGGTACTGATTCTTGTTGGGGGGAAAAATGAGATACTTCAGGACAGAGTATTGCATACTATCTATATTAATTTTAATATTATATCTCAGTGAACAAAAGAAATATACTATGAGGGCATTACAAGAGTGGTCTCTTTACTTGATTATCCTTTCCTTGAACTGACCTCCATGAGAGGGACAAGTCATTATATTGACAACAATTTGCTGTTGTATTGCTGCTTCAGTTTATATGAATCCATTTAATTTTGCAACAATGGTTTTGCTACATACTGTACTGACAGCATTTCTCAAACGCTTCTTTCCTCCACCAGATTGACGATCAAATCTGCCTGCTCATCAACTCGTGGTGTGAGCTGTTGCTGTTGTCATGTTGTTTTCGCTCCATGGAGTCGCCTGGTGAGATCAGGGTCAGCTCGGGACGCACCATGACCCTGCAGCAGGCCGAGGTTATGGGCATTGGGCCGTGCATTGAGCGCATGTTGAACCTCACCTACCAGCTCAGCCGGCTGTCAGTTGACAAGTATGAGTACATGGCCATGAAAGTCATTGTACTCCTGTCTTCTGGTGGGTTTCTTTTGTGTGTGTGTGTAAATTATTTTTGTTGACTGCAATAGATCACACCTGAATTCTTCTCTGACTGCCTCCAGATAATTAATTTTTGCCAGCTAGACATACTTCTGATGTTCAAAAGTTCAAATATACTTCCTTTCTCAAGGGAATCACTTAACAAAGTATAGTAATTTCCCATGAATCTCGTCATTAAGCATATTATTTTTCATCTGACAAATCACTTAAAGGGATAATCTATTATCAGATTGTATGGGTACTGATTTCTCCAGACTGTGTTACAAAACAGACTACCTCACTATATATGTGAGGTAGGAATTCTGTTTACTGAGAATATTCACTCAACTTTCCCCCTCAATCCCCTTCATGTCAAAATATAGTTTACATGTCATGTTCACTAAACTCTCCCATCCTCTTCCCTCCCCCTTCCTTCCAGATGTATCGGGCTTGCAGGAGGGGGAGAAAGTGCGGGACTCCCAGAAGAAGGTGGTACAGGCCCTTCAGGAGTACACCCTCGCCCACTACCCCCACCTGCCGCAGAAGTTTGGGGAGCTCTTACTGCGCATCCCAGAGCTCCAACGCACGTGTCAGGTGGGCAAGGAGATGATTATGATAATTATTATTTTTGTTATCGTTATTATTACTGTCTTGTTATTATGAAGTGTGCGAGAAACTTTTGAATTACTGTTCAAACCACAGTGAGGGATAAGTCTGAAAAAACTATCTTCTAAGCTTCAAAATGGTACAGGTATGTTATTTTATTATTATTTTGATTAGGCTACTTTTAGTGTTATTAATTTTACGATGAAATTAATGACTTGTTATATTTATTGCTACTTTTATTATTATTATTATTATTATTGTTATTATTATTATTATTATTATTATTATTATTATTATTATTATTATTACAGTAATAATATTGTATTACTATAAGCAATGGTTAAAACTATTGAAAGGGAAAAATACACTATTTTCATTAACTTAAACTTCTTTGTGTAATGTTATAAATGTGAAAATATCCACTCTAATGAGACTGATGAAAGAAACCCATTTCAGGCAAGCAAGGAAATGCTCTCTATGAAGAAGAAGGAGGGAGATGTGCCAAGTTTCAATTTCCTCTTCGAGCTACTACGAGGGGACCATTAGTTAAGGTGAATACAACATATGCACACACAGTTTTCATACTGTATACATGTACTTAGACATCACTGTGAAGGTATAACAGGTGTTTAATCTTGCCAGGGAAAGTACCAGCAAGTTAAAAAAAGTCACAGTGAAGGTAAAACTTTCTTTCATCATGCTAGTGAAAATACAGTAAAGTCAAAGCAGTAAGGCTCATATTACAGTGTAATTTTAAACTGTGTAGTATTTACAATATTGGAGTAAAAACCTCTATTGACCATTTTGTTTCTTCAGGTCCAAAGCCTTGTACCCAAGTACAGTAGTAGAAAATCTGTCAATACCCTGAGTGGTGTACTGTATACTTTATTATTTTTTGCTGTTTATTTATAGTTTCTACTCTGATTCTAATTTGTTATCTTATATAGGTATTATAGTGTTATTGTTAAAAGCAGGGTTAGGATGAACTGGGGAAAAGTTTCATGTTTGTAACCAGGTATCTGTTCAGTATTTGTTGCTCCATTTTTTAGTCAAGCTCTTTAGTTATCTCTTCTTTCCCTTCGTACTGTCCGTTAGTGTTTGTTGTGCCTCTCATCTTTTCATTGCAGTAAGTTAATTGTTTCTGTCTCAAATTCTAATTCTTGTCCTCGTGTCCTCTGTACAGTTTAATTTCAATAATGTGTGGTTAAGGTTGTGGTATGCTGATGGAAAATTTGAGGTAAGAAATTCCTCCATACTGAGTTATGAATCAGACCACTAAACAATTTACTGTGGCTGTTTTTTCTTAAAGAGGCATGGTTTGGAGGAATCAGTAGCCCCTTATTTATATAACAACTGATTACTGCCTGAAGTGTAGACTATTCACCATCAGATTCTTTCTGTATTCTTTATATTCTTCTTTACACTGAAATTTCAGGAATGTGGTTTAGTTGTATAGTATTGTACACACTATGAGAAATTTTTCACATTCTAATAATTGTTTTTATGTTCCCCTTCACAGGTTGGACAGCAACCTTGATGTCACATCAGTTGCTGTAAAATCTCCCTCAGGTATGCGTCGACGCCCCAGGCCTCATTCCCCGCTGGTTGTTTAGTTTCCGTAGCGACTGTCTGGCCACTATTACTACAACAACATCAACAACAACAAAAACAACAGTCTCTGCCACGGTAATTAAGAACCAGCGAGTTGCGTGTTCCCCCTGAGGCGCCGATGGAATTAATGGCTGTGATTAGTGGACGCCACTTACTCAACCCCACCTGTACACTGGTTCAGCGTCATTATTGTGTTAGCGGGAAGACGCAGACTTGTATAGACTCAGCTCAGCCACGGTCATCCCAACGACGTGGAAATTTAATTTAATTATATTTTTTAAACCGAAGAGTCCAGTCAAGAGCTAACAAGTCATATAGTAATTATTATTTTTATATTTACTACATCATTTACCTTATTATTATTTATATTGTATTCAATACTTCACTTATAATTATCATCATCATCATGTAGATATGAGTTTAAAAACAGAGTTAAGTATTCTAACTTTTTTTAAAATGCCAAATGGAATAGCTATATGAAAGGAGTGAGATGTTTTGGGTGAAATGGAGGCTACGTAGGTTCTCCAAATGTACCAAAAAACTCATACCTCATTTCAGGGGTCGAGTTTTGTGACACAGCTTGAAGGAATTGGCAGTCTCCAAGTTCACCAATATCATCTCACTTTCCTTAAAACAAAACCAAGAGAGTTCCCCTCCACACCGGACGGGATGCATTGTCGACCAAATAAGTGATATCTTTTATTTTTTGTGTGTGTGTGTGTTTTGTTTAGACTGGTAATCGGCTGGACTAGGAAAAATTACTAGATATTACCACAGAATAAATGAAACGGTACCAAGAACTCTATCATCACTCTATATCCATGCTGTTGGTGTGGTGACATATAAGTGGTGTTGTTTATCTTTCATTTTATTCTAATTGTGGTATTTCAATATGCTAAGCTCCCAGAAACCACAAAACTCCAAAAGAAATGTACTTATAACCAGAAGTTGTATAATTGGATGCTGGCACAAAATACTCACATCTGATGTCAGTAGGTTGACTATCTAATTGTGCTGAAGTGTGATTCATAACCTGTGGTGAATGAGTTTCAATCATTCACGGTTACCTTTTATAAGTCGTCCTTGAATGTTAATTATCATCAAGAACAAAAACTAATGAACTAGACTAAAAAAATTAGACTTCACTTATTTGGACGATAGTTTTAGCAGACGTACATACATATAATAATTACTGTATTTAGTCATGTGAGCTTGTGTCTGAGTGACTGCGTCGTCCACCCCCGCCAAAAATGTACACCTGAAGGGAGAAATAGTAATATATAATATTTAAAAAGATGAAAAACTACCTGAAGCGAGCGGGTACTAGAAGCGAGGACTGCACCTACACACACCTGACCGAGCGCCAATAATACAGAGTGGATATCTATTATTTTCTTTTACCATTATTAGTATTATTGGTATTATTATTTTTGTTCTTCCCAACTTTTTTTTATTATATTTATTAGTCCTGTGGTTGCTTCACAGTACTGTACGTCATCTTAATAGAGTGAATATTATTGGCGTTTGGTGTAGTTGTGTATGGGAACTCTTCCTCGTGTGTGTGGCGTGGCACAATATCCTTCCTTCAAGCGTACGGTCTTCCAGCGAACTCTCCTCCAAGATGCAGTATTTTTTTATAGATTCTGTCGACCCCCTGCCCTCCCACCCGCCATCGCCACTCCAGTACCCCCTCTAAAACCCCCACTCCACTCCCCTATCCTTGTCCTCCTCCCTACATCCTTCCTTTCTTCCTTCCTCCTTCTCCCCCACATTCCTGTGCATTGCCATTTTGCCGCTCTCGTTACCTCTGCTGTTTCCTCTTAGGGGGCTTAGATTTTGTCAGCAAATTAGAGGCTACTGAGTCCTCCACACCATGACTGGAAACTGATTACTTCAACATATGCTAGTTGGTCTGTTTTCTGGCATAGTTTGGGAGAATTAGTAAGCTCCAATTTGCCTACAGAATCTGTACCCCTTTAATACCTGAATGGCCAAAGATTGTTGTGAGAGAGTATGGGTGTTGTGCACATTTGCATATTTTTTGCACTTTAATATAGCAATCTGTGCACCTATTTTTGCATTGTTGTAGTAGTACAGTATTTTTTCTTATAATATTTAATTTATTGTCCCCCTGGTCAGTCTCTGCTCTCTCTCTCCTCATGGAAAGAGCCAGAAGACATTTTACTTTAGAGAAATATTATTATTATTAATATATCAAGAATATCCCATATCAGAATTTTATATTTTGTTAAAGAGTGAGATGAATTATTGAATGGTGTCCAGTGATGTAGTGTATCTATAGTGTAATTCTTTTTGTAGCTGATGATATGTGTTCACAGATGATATCATACCTTTGCATCAGATAGGTCAGTGCCTGGCCCCTAATAACTGGGTGTCAGACTTCGACCAATCATGATTAGTTGTGGTATAACACGTGGATGCGTACTGTCAGCTACAGGGAAACAGACTGTAGAAATTTAGGTGGCTGGTGTGAGAGGAGGCAACAGTGGGCAGATGTGGCAACACTGGTAAAGCAACAGAAGTAGTAAGCGGTGCCAGAAGTCCTCTGAGACTTGGAAAAAACTCTCTAATACCATTTGATGTCCAGTGAAGGAGGAGAAAAATACACTTGACATGATGCACAAACTTAACAAGTGCATTAAAAGTTAGAATCATCTTATAGCTCTGAAATATCTAAATACGAAACTTTTGAAAGAATCTAAACAGTTCACTGTATATTTATCTTTACAGTAATATGTATAGACTGATTGCTGAATTACAACCATTTGAAGAAAAGCCTTCTTTGACAACATTTCTCTACTGCTGCTTTGAAGTAGTCGTAGTGGAATGATATTTTTTAGAAGTTTTCTCTGATGGGTGTGCTAGTTTTTTTACTAGCTTGAACAGCATTCATATGCTTGTCAACTGACAGTATTAGATCCCCGCTAGTCACTCAACAGTCATCGTACATTGCTGAAGTTAGGAAGGTGTGACGAATTGTACCACTCGTGTGCTAAAAGTTTCCTCTAAGGTACTGTACAGTACAGTACAGTAGTTGCATAGTCATTTTGCATCTCTCCTTCCAGATGTTTGTCAATAACATTAGAGAGTTTTTTTCAAGTCTTTGCGTGGCTTGGTGAATCTGTGACAATTCCACTCTGCTGGGGAATTGTACAACATGATCACTCTGGGAGGGTGCTTCAATGGAGTGATTCCAAATTTTATGGCTCAAGGGTTCACAAATTCATATTCATTCTTCTCATTATTTTACTCATACCTCCTCCATAACCTTTCTTATTCACATACTTATTCTCATCTTTTGCACTAAATTTTTTCATACTCATTTACCTAAATTATATATGCATTCTCCTCTTGAAACTTTTGTCATTTGATTAATCTACTTCTAGCAAGTGTATAGATGTAGTTTAGCTTACTTCTTTACTGAGGTGCATATGTATATACAGTACATAATTAAATTTTGCCTTATCTTATTCCCTTCTTCATCCAGTTACATTTTCTCACTCCCAAAGTGAACCCATGGGCTATAAGTTAGAACATCCCAGCAGGCACCCTCATCACCCACCAACCAACCATACACAATCTAACATACACACAGTACCTGTCAGCCAGCAACTAAACCAAGCGCTGCTGTGATGGGGTGCTGCAGAGTTGATTTCTAGCTTTCTTGCTTACTCCTCCATCTTGTTAATTTCTTTTGTTAGTAAACCTGTCTATTATTCATCTGTTGCTTTCAATTACAGTATATATTTTTTCCCAATGTAATTGAATTTTTTTTTATTTTGTTGATAATTGATATTGCTGTATTTAAAGGAGAGAGCCTCCATTCAAGGTGTGGCATGAGAATCAGTGCCGCCACCTGCTGTACCACAGGTACCAGTGCGGTAGAAGTTCTCATGTGATACTTTGGTGTATTCCTCTCCTTCCTCACTCACTAGCAACTCTGCCACCCCCCCACACTGCCAGGCGCATCGAGCTACGATTACTTTTAATAGCTATCTTCTGTGATGATAATTTAGCACTGAACTCTGCATAATAATTAAAAAATTAACCTGTCCGTCGTGCCCACCTGCTTCCTTCCTTCATAAGAGCTAATTTTCTTTTTCATTGTTTTTCTCTCGACTCAGTTCTCTCTCTACAAAACCATGATGCCCCATTCTCTCTCTCTCTCTCTCTCTCTCTCTCTCTCTCTCTCTCTCTCTCTCTCTCTCTCTCTCTCTCTCTATCTATTACACCTGATTGGGCATGTCTTCCCCTTCTTGCCTTGCCCGCCGCCTTCTTCAGGGCACGGCCGGATACAACAGAAGTGAGACAGGAGTGATGTGCAAGCTTTTTATACTCAGACTTAATATTCTACTGTATAGAGTGACCAATAGGCTGTGACCAGTATCTGTTGTGGCTCAGAAAATTCCATTCGAGGACCTTAGGTCTAATGGCCACTGTCATCTACCGTTTGTTTTGAGGGGCAGCATCCTACATACTGAATTAAACTCGTCAAGAAAATGAAAATATAAACTACTAGTACCAAATAAAGCTGAAGTCAGAAGAAAGATTGAAATTGTAAACTAAATAATACTGTACTAGTTAAAAAGAAAAACTAAGAAACCAAACTGAAATTGACAGGATGATGGAAAATGTAAGCTGACCTGCAATAATTAAGAAGCAAAATATGTAAGCTAAAGTAATCTATGCAAGAAGAATGAAACAAACATTCAAAGCCCCCTCATTATTTAAATCCGCAGTCAAGAACACCTATTAATATTTTCCTAAGTGCGGCAGATTTCTGGAGTCTATAATAATGAGCTTTTTGTGTTCTCTCAAGATGTCGATGAATTTTTCCAGTGTCTTTCCAGTTTTCTCCTCCTCAAGTAGCTCACCAAGTGTGTCCTCCCCCCCCACGTCTCTCTTCCATCTTGTGCTGTGCACAAGATTATTTGGGAAGAGACTCCAAGAGATGGTACTACCCCTCTATTTTTTTTTATTTCCTTCTCTAGTAGAGTACTCTACTTGTTTTTTCTATTTTCTACAGAAGAGATTTTTTAATTTATTTGCATTACATTTCCTGATATATATTTTTTCATGTGTGTTCTCAATTTTCACACCACTTTCATGATGGCTGTTGTTGGTAACATTCCATTCATTGACGTCTCAAGCTGAATTGTTGTTACCCCTGCCCCCACCATCACCACCAACCCCCTCCATGTCCACTCTACTGTTTTCCTTTACATAGAAAATGCTATATATATTTTTTGTTTTTACATTTTTCCTTTTTCTGCAGAACAAACAATTTATGCCCGTGTGATATTAAAATTAAAGGCGATATATGATGTTGGCAAATTTTGTGGCTACTAATTCCTCCAAGACATGTCACAAAGCAGACTACCAAAGCTGTTGTAGTGTTTTGTGGGAAAATTAAGAGGAGTCCGTAGCCTCCCAGTTTGCGTACATTATATTATCACCTTAGAACTATGCGGTTCAGAGGCTGCTGGGTTATTCCAAGCAGTTAAGAGGCTGCTGGGTTATTCCAAAGAGCCAAGACGTCCTCATGAGAGTGGTGTTGTGGGTCGGCCGCAAAGATAATGGTGTTTGGGGATCCTCCCTAAACTTGCACACACCTGCCGTTGCAAGCAAAAATTACCAATACGTCATGTTTTATCTTTTATTTTGTCTCTTCCGCACATGGACCTCGTACTTGATGTGTCTGGGATTCTAGATTGATGATGTGTACTCTTGCATATCACATTTAAGAGTTAAATGACAGAGGCCGTGATGACAAATTGGAGACTGTTAACAGTGATCAGAGTAGACATATTAATTATTATCAGGCAATATTATTGATGATATATGCAGGTGAGGTGTGGGTGAGAGGGTGTGGTCGAGGGCTCCCCAGCACCTCCACCACCGACCGTCCTGGGTGCTGACACTTGACAGAGGCTAGTGGGCCGGGCTGAGTCAGTCTATGGGGGCTGCAGGATCGGCTGGACTTTCCCCATCATAATATAATACTGTGTTTCCCCTCATCCGCTCGTCTGTGTATAAAATCAGGCAAGTATGCGAGGAAACTCATGGGCTAGGCAGTGATGACGACTGATGCGATGGCTCCACTTGAAGGGATAGTCTCTTGTGGTCAAAGTGAAGGGCTATTGATTCCTACAAACTAGGCTACAAAACAAATCCCTTACTCTTAAAGTAGCATGTTATCCTGGCATGTACTTGAGGAATCAGTGGCCCTCCAAATTTCACACACAAAAGGTCTAACCAGTCAACGGGTGCGACCCCATTACACCAGTCATCGTCCAGCCCCTGTACAGTATGTCAGTTCATCATCTTTTCCACCGAACTGTTGTACTTACAGCAGCCATTGTCTGGTCTGCAAATTTCCTTGTGTACAGCCTTCACTTCTCATTTCATATGGTTTGCTGAAGGCTAGCCTTTCCTAGCACACTACTTCTCCTTAAATTTCACAAGTACAATAATGAGATATTAAGACATTATACAGTACAGTACTACAGTATATTTGACTTAGGCATACAAATTTTCTTATCGGCCTGTATGTATACTGTATATATATATTTTTTTTATTGAATATTTTTGCTGTTATATTTACACTTTTGACTTGCATCATATTTTGCAAAATACAGTAATACAAAATGTGTCTTGTGGTGTGTACCAAGTCAGGGTTAACTTTGAAGTTTTTCAACATTTTATTATCAGTACTGTATATGTGATTTTTATTGGTGATGGAGTGTTGGGAGAGGCTGTCTTCTCTCACCACATCTCGGACACCAACATCCCTACCACCCAGCCCCTCCATCCCCCCAAGATGACGCCCAAATGTGCCCACAACAGTCCACCCCGGCAAGCCAAATCACTAGTCCTTTTTAACGCACTTTTTTTTGTAAATCGTTTCATCCGAGCTCAGACTCTCGAAAAGGTAACAATACGCCCAATTTTTTTTTTTTTTTATCATATGACTTTTTTTTTCACGTCATCTGAATGTTGTAGCAATTATTTTAATTCACAACGTCCATCTCGAGTGATCAATGTAAACAAATGTATAATATTATAAAAATTATGTGTCAGAATCTCTCACCTCATTGAATCTCGAATGGTTAAATTAATTTACAAAGTTGTTTACTGTGGAATAATACCAAAACCAATATTATAATTAATAAAAAATTAATGTTATAACAACTCAAAGAAAGAAAACCTGCAAATCAAAATGAACTGTAATGTGTGCTATGGAGGATTTTTTTTTTTCAGAAGTCGTTTGTATTTTTGGTATCATTGTACATAGTTGTTGTCTACTGGAGCAAGTACTTAGTATTATAAGGAAACTTTTAATAAATATACTTAAATATCTCCGAATTGATTATTGATATTACAGTACCCCTTTTCAGCACCACAAGTACTGCAGCTGATAAATGACATATGAATTTATTTCTGACTGCCTAACACCAGATGATTTTCTTTGTTGAAGGAGAAAGCTGTATATCTAAAGGTTTAAAATGCTTTATGTTAAAAAGTAGTTTGTCTTATATAATTAATTAATTGGGACCGACACGAGAGTTTTATATCATAGTAATAATCTTGCTGCTCATTTATTCTGTAATAAGGATATGAAGCTCTGTGTAATTATCAGAGAAGAGGAGGTTACTGTATCCACCAAACTGAACCAAGAAACACACACTGCCTCGTAATAACCAATAGGGTCTTCATATCCTGTCACAGTTTAGAGGTCTTGGTACCTTCAAAATTGCCGACTATTACACCACAGGTCTATTAAGGAAGTAACATGTGGTGGGTAGTGATATCCTGGACAGTTCCTTACCTTGTCAGCTGCAGATAAAGAATTTAATTTCAATCATTTCAATGTAGTTGTTTATGCCAATTAGTTTATAGTAGAATAATCTCTTTCTACCCTTTTTCATTCTTTTGCAGACCTTCTGCTTGTGCCTGTATATATTTGCATTTATTTTCACATTTTTTCAGCTTATTTATATTGCAACCATATTTTTACATTCACCAGCTTTTTTTTTTTTTGTATTGCTGAATTCAGTTTATTAGCAAATAATTAAGGTTTCCTCATTACTTTATATTACAGAGAGTCCATGGGAGAGAGAAGTGAGTGAGAGCTAGTCTTAAGTTTAGCAATTACGGTAAGACAAAAGACGTGATTTGTTACAGACCTGTACCGTACTGTATACTGACCTGTTGAGTTTAGTACTGTACAGCCAGAAACTAAAGTTGTGTCTGTCCCCATGAGGTAATCACTTGATTTGTGGTGCAGTAGTGGTTTGGTTTTCATCACCCATGCAACACAGATCCAGTTGAACATATTGTCAGCCCATCTAAAGTTCCACAAGAGCTGTGTTAAGTGATGAAAAGTATAATACAGTATTACTCCACCTAAAGCTAATTAAATGATGCAACTGCAGAATTATATGAGATGGCAGATATTGCTTTTGTTTCTTTCTGTACAGTGTAGTGCAATGTAGTGTATATGTATATTAATATTTCACTTGTAGTACGAGTTGTTCATATCAACACAAAGGTTCTGTAGGGGGATATCATACTTTATGTAGAATTTAGCAATTGTGACTGCTGATGAAAAGGAGTAAACGAAAGGTAGGTTTTCAGAATCTCGGCGCCTATTTAGTAATTATAAACAAAAGGTAGGTTTACTAACTATAAATACCACCAAAAAGATTAATGTTTGCTGAGAACCTTGTGTCTCTTCACATGTTAATATAATATAAAGTTATCTATGCAACAGGACGAGAGAAGGGAGCAAATTTATTTCACAGCAAATTGCCTTACCAAATATTAACAAGTAGGAAAACTATGAGATACAGTAGTTTGTAATGTTTCAAATTAATGCATTCCTGTAGTACTTGAAAATTTGTAGAGTACTGTATAGTACTGTACTTGTATTTACTGTAGTACATTCCATAGAAACTGTACTGTATATGAATGTTGATGAATATTGTATCACCACTTGCCATGTTTTACTGATGACATTACACTACTGCCTCTTCCAGTCACAAAGACACATTCTGGGGCATTAAGTTGGGGTTAGACTGTAACTTTTTGCTCTTATAATAGAACCAGGAGTGTCAGTGAAACAAAAACTTCTGGCTTTGGTCAGTCTTTACAACCTCTGCTTACAAAATTTTGAAGGCAGTAATTAATAGCTTATAAGGCCACATAATGTAATGTATTCATAGACCATCACTTTTGTTATTCAAATTATGGTATAGCATTCAGGATATTAGACAAGTGATAGAGTGCAGGTTGCTGATAATCTAGGCCATGTTACATGGATGAAGAGGAATATTAAAAGTGTCTTTAGTCCTGGATGGTGGAGTAATTAATTGACAATTAATCAAATGGAAGATCCCCAGTTAGATGATTTCCCAAACAATGATTCCCAGACTCCCAGTTTGCAAATTTCCTAAACTGATGATTAGATTGAAAGAAGAATGAATACAGATTGGATCATTGGATGAAACTGGTCCTTGGTGGCAAGTTTATTTGCTGATGATACTGTGTTGATGGCTGAGAGTGAAAGGGAGTTGCAGAGGATGGTGAATGAGTTTCAGATCGTGTTTAAACGAAGGAAACTGAAGGTGAATGTTGGTAAATGTAAGGTGTTGGTATTTGAGAGGGAAGAAACTGAAGTGATTGATTTTGCTACACCCTACAGAGTGGGCGTGACAACTGGGACTAATTGTGAGATAACTGTAGGAGGTGAGGGAATTTAATTAAGTACTTGGGAACAGTTTTGTGTAAACATGGCAATATGGAAGGAGAAATTAGGGAGAGAGCAGTGAGGGGGTGACAGGTCATAGGATCACTAGGGAGAATCATGAAGAGTAGAAGCAAGGTGAGTGATGTAGTGAAACTGTAATCCCGTCTGATCCTTCTTACTACTTTAGTTTGTATGGCTTCTACTTTATTTATGTTATTGTGGGTGTGTGGATCTCAGACGGTGGCAAACTATTCAATATGTGACCGAACGAGTGTTTTATAGGCTAAAATTTTTGAAATCCTTAGGTTCCACAGGACTTTATTGGCTTTTGCCCTGACACTAGGCTACTTACATGTGTGCTCCACCTCATATCCCCCAAATACTACTATAGATATTCTTCATGGTTTGATCTTCTCCCTTTATCGTACTTAATTAACAACATTGTATCTTTCCAATGCTGTGGGCTTGGTGTTAGTTCTCAGTGTATGATGATAATATTTCGTGTGATAGCAAAGGAATGATATAATAGTAATCCCTATATGAATTGAGAAAACCAGTAGAAAATACACGCTCAAAGAAAATAAGAGTAACCTAACTAAATGGGTTTTAGTAAAGACTAGCTCTTCTATTTCAGTTTATCGATAAAATTATAAGCCTATGGAGGCGAAAATTCCAAGGAGTGTATATATAAAAAATATGTATGGGCACTGGTGGTCGTTCATTACTGTATATATTGTACAGTTGCCAGCACTTATAAATGGTACACCAGCGTTGTCAGTCCTCTTTTCCTGTACCAGTTATAAATGCAGACAATTGTACAAACATCCCAGTGATAGCAATGATGATGAATAAATAAGACACTAATATAATACTGCCATCGGATGTAAACAACTAGAGGCTTACGTATAGGAACGGGTTTGCAGTGTTTGAGGGGGTGCGGGAATAGGGGGACAGGCTTAATTGGGGGGGTTTAGGGGGGTGCGGGAGTAGAGGGGGCAGGCTTGGAGGAGTTGAAGGGGGTGCGAAAGTAGGGGGGCAGGCTTGGGGGGGTTGAAGGGGAAACGGAAGTAGGGGGGCAGGCTCTGGGGGGGTTTAGGGGGTGCGGAAGTAGGGGGGCAGGCTCTGGGGGGGTTGAAGTAGGTGCGGAAGTAGGGGGGCAGGCTCTGGAGGGGTTTAGGGGGTGCGGAAGTAGGGGGGGGGGCAGGCTTGTGGGGGTTTAGGGGGTGCGGAAGTAGGGGGGGGCAGGCTTTGGGGGTTAGGGGGGTGCTGGGTGCTTTTAATTGACCCCCAAATATAAGGTTACTAAATTAAGGGGGGAGTATCTCTTGTTAATTGGTGACATTAATAAGAGTCAATAATTCCTCCATTTAATTAAGGGGAGAGTATACTTTTGGTACATTACAGTGCCTTGATTCCTCCAAAGTATGCCAGAAAACACACCCATATAAAGAAATATAATGGTATCCTGTTGCCTGGAATAATTTGGAGGAATCATAATCTCCAAAAAATGTCAGAACTATACCCTCCCCTTAAAGTAACTTTTTTTTTTTTTTGTAATAATTAATAGTAACAATTAATTGTAATAATTAATAGTAACAATTAATAGTAACAATTAATAGTAACAATTAATAGAAACAATTAATAGAAACAATTAATAGAAACAATTAATAGAAACAATTAATAGAAACAATTAATAGAAACAATTAATAGTAATAATTAATAGTAATAATTAATAATAATAATTAATAGTGATAATTAATAGTAATAATTAATAATAATAATTAATAGTGATAATTAATAGTAATAATTAATAGTGATAATTAATATTGATAATTAATATTGATAATTAATAGTAATAATTAATAGTGATAATTAATAGTGATAATTAATAGTGACAATTAATAGTGACAATTAATAGAGAAAATTAATAGAGAAAATTAATAGTAATAATTAATAGTAATAATTAATAGTAATATTTAATAGTAATAATTAATAGTAACAATAAATAGTGACAATTAATAGTGACAATTAATAGTGACAATTAAAAGTGACAATTAAAAGTGACAATTAATAGTAATAATTAATAGTAATAATTAATAGTAATAATTAATAGTAATAATTAATAGTAATAATTAATAGTAATAATTAATAGTAATAATTAAAAATAATAATTAAAAATAATAATTAATAGTAATAATTAATAGTAATAATTAATAGTAACAATTAATAGTAATAATTAAAAATAATAATTAATAGTAATAATTAATAGTAATAATTATTAGTAATAATTATTAGTAACAATTAATAGTAACAATTAATAGTAACAATTAATAATAATAATTAATAGCAATAATTAATAGCAATAATTAATAGTAACAATTAATAGTAACAATTAATAGTAACAATTAATAGTAACAATTAATAGTAACAATTAATAGTAACAATTAATAGAGATAATTAAGTGATAATTAAGTGATAATTAATAGTGATAATTAATAGTGATAATTAATAGTGATAATTAATAGTGATAATTAATAGTAATAATTAATAGTGATAATTAATATTGATAATTAATATTGATAATTAACAGTGATAATTAACAGTGATAATTAATAGTGACAATTAATAGAGACAATTAAATAGTAGAGTTTAAATAGTAGAGTTTAAATAGTAGAGTTTAAATAGTAGAGTTTAAATAGTAGAGTTTAAAAATTCAGTGGTTCCCAACCTTTTTTCTGTAATTTCCCCCTGCACCTAATTCAACCATCCAGATTTCCCCCTTCATGTGTTAACTCCAAGGTTAACTATACCATCTCCCGGGCGTTACATAACTACTGATAATTTCCAGAATTTTAATTCCAGACTAGAATTTCCCCCCTGAAACATCCAAATTTCCCCCCTGGGGGAAATTTCCCCCCGGTTGGGAACCACTGGTTTAAATAGTAGAGTTTAAATAGTAGAGTTTAAATAGTAGAGTTTAAATAGTAGAGTTTAAATAGTAGAGTTTAAATAGTAGAGTTTAAATAGTAGAGTTTAAATAGTAGAGTTTAAATAGTAGAGTTTAAATAGTAGAGTTTAAATAGTAGAGTTTAAATAGTAGAGTTTAAATAGTAGAGTTTAAATTGTAGAGTTTAAATTGTAGAGTTTAAATAGTAGAGTTTAAATAGTAGAGTTTAAATAGTAGAGTTTAAATAGTAGAGTTTAAATAGTAGAGTTTAAATTGTAGAGTTTAAATTGTAGAGTTTAAATAGTAGAGTTTAAATAGTAGAGTTTAAATAGTAGTGTTTGGATAGTAGTGTTTGGATAGTAGAGTTTGGATAGTAGAGTTTGGATAGTAGAATTTGGATAGTGGAGTTTGGATAGTAGAGTTATAATTAATAGTAGAGTTATAATTAATAGTAATAATTAATAGTAATAATTAATAGTAACAATTAATAGTAACAATTAATAGTAACAATTAATAGTAATAATTAATAGTAATAATTAATAGTAACAATTAATAGTAACAATTAATAGTAACAATTAATAGTAACAATTAATAGAAACAATTAATAGTAATAATTAATAGTAACAATTAATAGTAACAATTAATAGTAACAATTAATAGTAACAATTAATAGTAACAATTAATAGTAACAATTAATAGTAACAATTAATAGTGATAATTAATAGTGATAATTAATAGTGACAATTAATAGTGACAATTAATAGTAATAATTAATAGTAATAATTAATAGTAATAATTAATAGCAATAATTAAGGAAATAAAGGGTAAGGGAAAAGAGAAAAGTGGAAGGATAAAAAGAGAAAAGTGGAAAGGAAAAAGTGGAAGGATGAAAAGAGAAAAGTGGAAAGGAAAAAGTGGAAGGATGAAAAGAGAGAAGTGGACCAAACAATGATTAGAGAAGGGAGGAGTAGGGAAAAGTGGAAGGAAGAAAAAGAGAGAAGTGGACCAAAAAACATACGATTATAGAAGAGAGGAGTAGGAAAAAGTGGAAGGATGGAGAAAAGAAAGTGGAAGGATACTCTGATGATGGAAAGTGGACCAGACAGACAGACAGATACACAGACGATGATTATAGAGGGAAAAGCAGGTAGGGAAAAGTGAAAGGATGAAAAGAGAGAGAAGTGGACCAAACAGACAGACGATTACAGAGGGAAAAGCGGGTAGGGAAAACGGGAGAGGGAAGGGGGAAAGTGATAGGGTGGGAGTGGGGGGGGGGAAAGGTGTTAGGGTGGTGTGGGGTGGGGGGGAAAGGTGTTAGGAAGGGGGTGCGGGTGGGAAGGGAGAGGAGTGCGACTATAATAGCAGTGCATGTCGTAAATCCGGGTTGTGCCATAAAGCCAGGTAGGTGGAGGAAAGCTAAGCCGACCTGAAACACAACCCTGAGTTATCACACACAACGCTACATCACCTACCTCTCTCTCTCTCTCTCTCTCTCTCTCTCTCTCTCTCTCTCTCTCTCTCTCTCTCTCTCTCTCAATTTTCTATCTATTACTAATATATTGCAACACACACACACGCACACACAACGCTACATCACCTACCTCTCTCTCTCTCTCTCTCTCTCTCTCTCTCTCTCTCTCTCTCTCTCTCTCTCTCTCTCTCTCTCTCTCTCAATTTTCTATCTATTACTAATGTATTGCAACACACACACACACACACACAACGCTACATCACCTACCTACCTCTCTCTCTCTCTACCTCTCTCTCTCTCTCTCAATATTGTATTTATTGTTAATGCATTGCAACACACACACTTGCACACACACACACACACAACGCTACATCACCTACCTACCTCTCTCTCTCTCTCTCTCTCTCTCTCTCTCTCTCTCTCTCTCTCAATATTAAATCTATTACTAATGCATTTCACCACACACACAAACACATTATTTTACCTATTACACACATACACACACACTATTCTACCTATAACACACACACACACACACACACACACACACACACACACACACACACACACACACACACACACACACACGAACCTCTTACTATAATAATAATGGAAGCTTCGGGATAGCAGGGACATAACAGCCAACCAGAGGGAAGGAAACAAATGATGAGCGTGTCAAATGAGTAGTAGTGTTGGTCAGGACAGCAAGGGCATATGGACCAACAATAATATACGAGGTGAAATTAATGACCTGTGATTTATTGGTGACTGATGGAGTGATATGTTTGTTTGTTTGTTTGTGTGTGTGTTTGTTTGTGTGTGGTATCCTCATGTGATGTTTGTTTGTTTGTGTGTGTTTGTTTGTGTGGCAACCTGATGTGATTTAGTTTTTGTTTTTGTTTATTTGTTTGTTTGGATACCTGGTATATTTGCTTATTTGTTTACATTCTAAGATGTATATACGTACTGTACGATTGTTTGTGTTCCTGGTATGTTTGTTTGTTTGTCTGTTTGTCTTCCTAATATGTTTGTTCGTTGGTTTGTTTGTTTGTCTTTCTGATATATTTGTTTGTCACCCTATTGTTTACTACTTTGTCACCTTGATGTGTGTGCTTGTTTGCCAACTTGTTTATAGGTGTTTACAGACCAGTGTTGTCGTAGGAAGGAGAAGAGAAAATAGGAGAAGAAAAGGAGAAAAGGAGATGGATGAAGAAGGGGAATAAGGAGAGAAGGAGGAGGAGTTGGAGGAGAAAGTATAGGAGGAAAAAAAAAATAAGATGGATGAGAAGTAGAATAAAAAAAGTTAAGTGGGAAGAAGAAATAAGATGGATAAAGGAAGAGAAGAGAAAAAAAATGAGGAGGAGGTGGACGAAAAAAAAATAGGGCGAAGGAAGAAGTAGGAAGAAGTTAAGGAGGAGGAGGAAGAGTAGAAAGAGGAAGAAGAGAAGGAGTTAAAAGAGGAAGAAGATTGCAAGAGAAGAAGTAGTAGTAATAGTAAGAGGTCTTAGACGAGTAGAAGAAGGAGGAGGAACAGGAGAAAGAGTAAGAAGAGGAAATAGAGAAAGTCAAGGAGATAGAAAAGTAAGAGGAGAGCAAGCGAAACCACCAATACCAACTACCACCACTGCCAACACTGCTATCAACACCATATCCACCACCACCACCACTTTCAACTCCATCCCTACTACCACCACCAACTCCACCCGAGAGATCTAGGGTTTGATTCCTGGGTCAGTGGAATTGTTGAACAATTTTTCCAGCCCCTATGTCCCTGTTCACTTAGCAGTAAGTAGGTACAGTTAGACACAGGAATTGTGCTACAGTCCAGGTGAAAGATACTTGTCCCATTTGAGTAACCAGTGTCTATTATCAGGTAGTTGCTTTTTATTACCATCCTCAATACTGACTTCTGCCCCTGATGTCTCCTATTTGGCACTAAAGAACTTGATATTGGGAGAAATTGACCATCTTTCACTTGGGCTATACCTCGAATTCCTGTGTCCAACTGTACAGCCGGCTCCACTGCAGTGTTGTCAGCGTTCCCTCTCCCAGTCGTGAACAACACACATCGGTCCGAGATACACATCTGAAGCACTCACTAGTGAGAGAGAGATGGATATGGTGGTTGGCAGGCTTGTATGATGAGCGAAACGAATAACAATGAAACAATAATGTATATGTGAGGAATTTTGTGTTCATGCAGATGTAACATAGGCACCAAGTGATTCCTGATGTATTAATTTCCTATATTTCATGGTGTAGAATGTTACATTGTACAGTATTGCTCGATAAATCAGTTGCTGATTTACTATTAAGATGATAAATGGAGGATATCATGATATGGGAACATATTTCAGGCACGTTTGGCCAGTTTATAGATGTCATGATAATATTGATATAATAGGTATCAGAGCCATTTTCCTTGCGCCGGTATCAAACTCAGCAATCTGATATTTGTGAACAACATTCTCTAACTTACTGACTTCGTTAACACTTGAGGAATAATTACATAAGAACTGAGGATATTAAATAATCGAAGTGACGGCACCATGAACTATCAATCATCTGGCCTCTTTTATTGATTACCGTACATCAAATAAAACCGAGATCAGTAAATCCTATGTATTGCCCGTAATATATTCGGTATGCAAGGATGGAAACTGAAGTTTGGTGGTGATACCCATTATTACAAGTTTAACAGACGTAATTCATGTTATTTATTTTCCCATTAGCTGGGAATAGCCTTGTAGACGAGGCTTTTTCAATTCTTGTGCAGAGTGTAGATGCACTTTTCCTTCGCTTCCACCCCCATCTTCTCTCTCTCTCTCTCTCTCTCTCTCTCTCTCTCTCTCTCTCTCTCTACCATATTCTTTACCTCTTAGTCTCTATATAATTAAATTTGGGGCTATATCTAAAACATGACAGACAACTTTTAGAGTAGTATGTTTTTATTGTCATCTTTTATACTTTCCCCGTCTCATCTTCAATTTATTAAATTAATGTCACTTGTTCATCAAACTGCGTTGTTAGGCCTCGTCCACTTTTTTTTTATTAATTTTTTTGTCGACGTCGTCGCCGCCGCCGCCGCCGCTGCCGTCGTCGTCGTCGTCGTTTATTTTTTTTTAATAAATTATTTGTATATTTTTTTTATTATTTTTTTTTTATTTTTTTTAATAATATATATTTTTTATTATTTTTTTTTATTTTTTTTTTTCGTTGTCATCATCGCCGCCGCCGCCGCCGCCACGCCGCCGCCACCGCCGCCGCCACCACGTCGCCGCCACCACGTCGCCGCCACCGCCGCCGCCGCCCCGCCGCTGCCGCCATCGCCCCGTCGCCGCCGTCGTTTTTTAATAATTAGGTTTTTCAAATTTTTTTTAATAATATATATATATATTTTTTGATTTTTTTTTTTTTTTTTTTTTTTATTATTATTATTAATATTATTTTTTTTTTATTTAATATATTATTTTTTTTCGTCGTCGTCGTCGTCGTCGTCGCCGCCGCCGCCGCTGCCGCCGCCACCGCCCCGCCGCCCCGCCGCCGCCGTCGCAGCCGCCCTGCCGCCGCCCCGCCGCCGCCATCGTCGTTTTTTAATAATTAGGAATCACTTGGTGCCTATGTTACATCTGCATGAACACAAAATTCTTCACATATACATTATTGTTTCATTGTTATTCGTTTCGCTCATCATATAAGCCTGCCAACCACCATATCCATCTCTCTCTCACTAGTGAGTGCTTCGGATGTGTATCTTGGACCGAAGTGTGTGGTTCACGACTGGGAAAGGGAACGCTGACAACACTGCAGGGGCCCTCGCGGCAGTGGAGCCGGCTGTACAATATCTGGCTGTAAGAGCAAGGATACCAACCTTGTAAGCTGAGGGAAGATGTGTTGATGTAAACTACTCAGCACATTTCTCAACTACCCAGCAACACACTGGTGACGGCTGATTCTATCCAAAAATGAAGAATCTGGCATCCTCTACCACACCCTGGCCTCTTCTGTCTGTCTCTCTTACTATTTCTCATTCCTTCTGGGTAGCTGACGAGATTGCCCAATTGGGTGGCGCAAGAAGGAAGACTACAGAAGGTGGGTTTGTTGGCCCGGAAGTAAATGCCCGTGAGCCAGCAGTCCCCTCTTCTGTTACCTTCGAATCAGATCTCACTATCACCATGACTCCCATTTGGGGGTCCGAGCATCTGCGCGGCTTTGGTCAACAAGACTCGGGACTGCTCGGCCAGACAGTCTGGGGAACAACAACAACAACAACAACAACAACTCTAACACCATCACTACCACCACCACCACCATTTCTACCACCATCACTACTACCACTACCATCACTACCACCACTACCATCATCCCTCACTGTCCCGCCTCGAGATTTCCCAGCTGGACTCACTTTGAAACCTTCCCAGCATGCTTGTGTATTTCCCCTGTGTGAGAACCAGGGAGATGAGCGGGGCAAGCAGGCGTGAGGTTAGTGAGATTAAGAGAGAGAGAGAGAGAGAGAGAGAGAGAGAGAGAGAGACTTTGTGTCATTTTATCTATATTCTTTTCTCTTTGTCCATTTAGGTTAGCTACTGTGTCAAGAAACAAAAGTAAATGAAAAAGTAAATATAAAATTCCAATTCCCGTCATTCCCAAACGGTGTTAAGGAATAAACTAGTATGTCTATATACGAATTATTATTATTATTATTATTATTATTATTATTATTATTATTATTATTATTATTATTATTATTATTATTATTATTATTATTATTATTATTATTATTATTATTATTATTATTATTATTATTATTATTATTATTATTATTATTATTATTATTATTATTATTATTATTATTATTATTATTATTATTATTATTATTATTATTATTATTATTATTATTATAGGCACCACCTCCTCTCCCTCACCATTCACCACCACCACCTCTCCCTCACCATTCACCACCTCCTCTCCCTCACCATTCACCTCCTCTCCCTCACCATTCACCACTTCTCCCTCACCATACACTACCTCCTCTCCCTCACCATTCACCACCTCTCCCTCACCATACACCACCTCCTCTCCCTCACCATTCACCACCTCTCCCTCACCATACACCACCTCCTCTCCCTCACCATTCACCTTCTCCTCTCCCTCACCATTCACCACCTCCTCTCCCTCACCATTCACCACCTCTCCCTCACCATGCACCACCTCCTCTCCCTCACCATGCACCACCTCCTCTCCCTCACCATACACCACCTCCTCTCCCTCACCATACACCACCTCCTCTCCCTCACCATTCACCACCTCTCCCTCACCATGCACCACCTCCTCTCCCTCACCCAGCACACCCTAACTCCCTGTCTGTATATATTTCACAGCTGAGTACCGACCATGCAAACTTGGCACTCACATTCAATCTCACCTCATCTTTGTGTGTGTGTGTGTGTGTGTGTGTGTGTGTGTGTGTGTGTGTGTGTGTGTGTGTGTGTGTGAGAGAGAGAGAGAGAGAGAGAGAGAGAGAGAGAGAGAGAGAGAGGTAGTAGGGACGGAGAGGGAATGGGTGAGCGAGGGGAAATGAAAAAGAAAGATAGAGGGTGAGAAAGAGAGAGGCATATGTATGTATGTATGTATGTCATCCCCTGTCTCACTACCTGCCTCTGTATCTGTCTACATGTCTGTCTTTCTCTGTGTCTGTCTACATGTCTGTCTTTCTCTGTGTCTGTCTATATGTCTGTCTTTCTCTGTGTCTGTCTACCTGCCTCTGTCTTTCTCTGTGTCTGTCTACCTGCCTCTGTCTTTCTCTGTGTCTGTCTACCTGCCTCTGTCTTTCTCTGTGTCTGTCTACCTGCCTCTGTCTTTCTCTGTGTCTGTCTACATGTCTCTGTCTCACTGTGCACGTGTAGGCTATATCTGTCTACCTTTATCTTCGTTTGTCTGTATGTATGTCTCCTTGTGTGCATGCCTGTATCTCTCTTTCCCTTAGTCATTGTGTTTGTTTATAACCTGGAGGTGTGTGTGTGTGTGTGTATGTGTGTGTTGGGGGAGACGGAAATTCGAAAATGAAAATCGTGCGGCAGTGGGAAAAATCATACCCTATCCCCCTCCTTCCCCCCCCCCCACAACCCTTCCCCGTCCCCCTACCGCCCCACACAACCCTTTCCCAATCCCCCTCCTTCCACCCACACAACCCTTCCCCCCCCACACAACCCGTCCCCGTCCCTGTCTCTGTCCCCGTCCCTGTTCCCGTCCCTGTCCCCCTACCGTCCCATCCTCCCATTTGGTCGGGTGAGTAAGCAGGATAATTGAAAAAGGTTTATGGTTGTTTGGGCTCCGGTGCAGGTCACGTGGATAACATGCATGCAGTTATTCAATATAGGTGTGTGTAGTGTACGTGCATATATAGATATTATGTACGGTGTATATCGTGTTGTGTAGGCGTAACGGAAGGCAGGCAACCGTTCACACACACACACAGACACACACACACACACACACACACTATGGGGTAGCACGTGGCCATCATTTCTTAACAAATTAACTATACTACAAAATAAATTCTTCCGTTGTGTTTTCCATAAAAAGAAGTTTGACTCAACAGCCGAAATCTACCTGTCTAGAAACATTCTTAAACTATCTTCAATCCACAAATACTTTACTTTGTTATTGATTTTTAAAACTATTGGTCCTAACTCAGTGTTTAAACTTAGAGATATTTCTTGTAATACTAGGGCAAATAATGTAAACTTATCGTTACCTGTATTTAGAACTAAACTGTTTCAAAATAGTGTTGTAAGTTTTGGTCCAGAATTGTTTAATAGTCTGCCTCAAGAAATAAAAGTCCTTCTTAAAAGGAGTAACAAAATCAAATTCAAAAAGGAAATAAAACAATATCTGTTGCATGTACAAACCCAATAGCACTGTAATTATTATGTCATGAATGTAATAGCATGTTGTCTTCTTGTTAACTGTCATGGTGGTTGAGCTCCGACTGTTACCAGCCTGACACTTTGTGTTTCTTACCTGTGTGCCTTGATAGGAAATGTATTTGTTATTATCAACTGAAACTACACTGTATTTTTTTTGTATATTTGTTTGTATATAATCATTGTGTATTCTTTGTGCCACAACCTGTTTCACCTTGCCACAATTTGTTATTTGATTGATTAATCCGTCTGTCCTAAGAGTTACGACTCGACAGACCGTGCCGTCTTATTACTATTGTTATCACATGTCCAAACTGTAAAGAATGGCAATAAATTTACTTACTTACTTACTTACACACACACACACACACACACACACACACACACACACACACAGGCAATTCCACCCACTCCCCAGACACCACTAAGACAGTCAAATTTCTTTCACACTCATCCATCCACCCACACCCCCACTCACTCCACCCATCACCCACCCAACCAACCAACCACTCCACCCATCACCCACCCAACCACTCCCTCCCTCCAAGTAGAAACA
>JAWZYT010006704.1:62500-66922 GCA_034508575.1 Petrolisthes manimaculis
AAAAAAAGCCCCTAAAAATTTCAACAACCAACCCACCCTCTCCCCTGAAATTCTAAAAAAACTAAAACTAAAATTTCAAAGGCTCCTCCTCTCCCCTGAAATTCTCAAAAAGCCCCTAAAATTCTCAAAGGCTCCTCGTCCTCTCTGTCCCTTGTCAGGCTACTCACTCAATTAGAAAACTTGGGGCCAGACGAGTGGGGGGGGGAGGGGGGAGGGGGGGGGTAGACAGTTTGGGGTGTCGTGAGTCAGACCCGTGAGTGTGTGTGTGTGTGTGTGTGTGTGTGTGTGTGTGTGTGTGTGTGTGTGTGTGTGTGTGTGTGTGTGTGTGTGTGTGTGTGTGTGTGTGTGTGTGTGTGTGTGTGTGTGTAGTGTGTGTGTGTGTGTGTGTGTGTGTGTGTGTGTGTGTGTGTGTGTGTGTGTGTGTGTGTGTGTGTGTGTGTGTGTGTGTGTGTGTGTGTGTGTGTGTGTGTGTGTGTGTCCATTTCCCCTGACCCCCGACTGAGTGACCTACCTAAACTTTTGGCTTGAAACCTTTCTGCCTGTAATATCTCCAAGTGTATGCGATTTTGTTTGTATTCGTAGCATCTCCCTGTGTACAGTGTGTGGTGGACCTTGGGTGGTGATCTGTTTTGCGGCACAGTTTGTTGGAATCTGTAGCCTCCAGTTGACTGAGAACATCTTACTCCCTTCTTTTGACTTTTGCACGTCCTACTATAGTTCACTTTGTTTTTTTATTATTATTATCATTATTTTTATTTATTATTGTTATTTTCTTCTTAAGTAGCCCCTGCATTTCCTACTTTTAAGCAGTTTCATCCAGGCTCACTTTTTTTTATTGTTTTATTATTATTTTTATTTATTATTAATTTCTTTTTAAGTAGCCCTTGCACTTCCTAATTTTAAGCAGTTTCATTTAGGCTCACCTTTCTTTTATTTCTTTTATTATTATTTTTATTTATTATTATTTTCTTTTTAAGTAGCCCGTGAGTCTTGCGAGGCCCCGAGATTAATGGGTGTCGCACTAGATGAGACAGTGGAGCTTCGTGGTGATTGATGTTGGTACCGTAGCTTCTCTTCTGCCCCACTAGATGACGACACCTTATTCATACACGTCACTATCAGGAGACGGCAGCTACTCCGTCACTCACAGCATATTGGATTATGGTTTGATACCTTCTGTGTTGTAGGTCTATTAATTCTAACAAACTGTGCTGAAAACAGATAATAAAGGTCCACGTATAATCGGCGTCAAAAGTCGTGTCGCCACACCTGAAGTAAGTATGGAATATAAGCTTAAGGGACTCGTAAACTGGAAATACAAGGAAGTATATTAATTTACCAACTAGATATCGTATTTCTGTATGGTGAATGTGTTTTATACGATGATTAACTTTTATGTTATACTTTAAGAAGTGCTGAGTGAGGCGACACGACTTTTGCCACCGACTGTACAACATGGATATACTGGAATAAAAACAAGCCTCTCTCACATAATTATAATACACGATCTGATAATTATGTTCTTCTCATCCATTTATTACATTAAACTTACTCTACTCTACCCAAATCTAACATAATTATACTTTTTGTTAAGCTAACCCAACCTTAACCCACTTCAACCACTAAGAGATGGAGACTCTCCTGGGAAAAAAAAAATCGTCCTCATAATCAACACGTATACACTGGATAAATATTTGACGATTTTTTTTATTCACCCTATTCCTTCCTATTATTAGACAGACGGATTATTGCATGGCCCACACACACACCTTCTTTTAGGTAATCTAGTAATATTAAATATATTCCTAACAGACTTAATTAAGCTAACCTAACCGGCATAAAAATATAATCTGTGCATGCACCCACCCACAAAGAGACGGAGATTCACCTAGGAAAAAACAAAACAAAACAAAAACAAAACTCACATCATCCATCCCAAGAGCGAGCGAGGGACAGTTGGGGTGCATGGGGGTGTGGGGGGTGGGGGGAGGATATGTATGTATGTCTGTATGTCACCCTTGCGACCTCCTTCTGTCAGGCTCATTTTTGCATGGACCTGGGAGATGACAAGTTTTAATTGGGTGGCGTCTGTGTGAAGCTTGTTGGCTCTGGGTCTTGGTACTTTTATATGCGTCCTGTCTGCCTTGCCTTCCCTGCCTTGCTTCCTTGCTCGCTGACTGACTCGACTGTTGACATCTCTCTCTCTCTCTCTCTCTCTCCTCTCTCTCTCTCTCTCTCTTCTCTCTCTCTCTCACACTGTATGTGTGTGTGTCCTATGTATTGTTATTGCATTTCATCATCACTTGTCCTCTCTCCTCTCTCTCTCTCTCACATTCTAACCCCAGATCTCTACTATCCTTTCTCTTTCTCTCTCTCTCTCTCTCTCTCTCTCTCTCTCTCTCTCTCTCTTCTCTCTCTCTCTCTCTCTCCTTTCATCTTAACTTTTCCCTCCCTCCCTGCCTCCCTCCCTCTTACTTTTCCCTCCTACTTTTCCTTGCCCTGGTGCAGCCAAAGGGAGAGTAAGGGACCAACTCTGTTTATTTCACAGTCCTCTCTATTCTACTTCCCCCCTTTTTTTCTGACCTTCACTTCTCAATTATCTCTCCCTTTCCATCCCCCATTTCGTGTACGCTCTCCTCTTTTTCTTCCTTATTTCTTGATTCTTTATCCCCTAATTTTTTGCGTGTTCTTCCTTTATCTTTCATTTGCCATATTTCTTTCCATTTTATCAATTGTTCCTTCTGTTTCCTTGCTCCACTTATTTCATATTTCCTTTTTCCTTTCTGTCTTTTTCCCCTGACTTTATTTCTCTTCTACCTCTAATTTACCTTTATCCTTTATTCTCCTTTTCCCTATATTCAATTATCCCCCTCTACTTCTTCCTCCTCTCTCCTTTCTTCCACTTTCCATTCCTACAACTCTTTATCTTCAAATCCCATCCCTTCTTCCTCCTTCCTTCGATACTGTCTATTTTATCTACTTCTCTACACTCTTAACATTTCTCCCTCGTCCTAAATAATTATAGTCTATCAGGCCTAGATGTCTTTTTTGTTTTTCATCTTCAAATCAATTCTCTCTGTATGGGTAGGAATATTCATTATCTATTAATTATGACTCACTCTCTCTCTCTCTCTCTCTCTCTCTCTCTCTCTCACACACACACACACACACACACAACACACACACACACTGTCCCTGTATCCATCGTCCCAGAAGCTCACGTCGTCTGAAGCTAATTGAAACAAGCCATGAATTTGATTTGATTTGTTTTAAAGGAGAAAACTTGTGTCATTAGCGAGAGACGAGGCTTTTATTGTTCAGAGAGAGAGAGAGAGAGAGAGAGAGAGAGAGAGAGAGAGAGAGAGAGAGAGAGAGAGAGTATAATTATATGGGTGTACAGTATGTGGTCAGGCTTGTGTTTTTGTGTGTATGTGTGTGTGAAAATGTATGTATGTGTTGCTTATTTTAATTACTGTGTGTGTGTGTGTGTCTGTGTCTATATCTATATCTATGTTTGTGTCTGTCTGTGTGTTTCCTTTCACCAAGCAAACCACAATCATCTCTGACACACACACACACACACACACACACACACCATTTAAGACGTGATAACAATACCTCACTGAGTTTAATTACAAGATAACATTACACTGTTGAAGTCGCTTGCATATGCTCGTCAATATCGATAATTTTGAAGGGACAGAAAATATAATATATCTTACTAATTCCTCCAAATCATGTCACGCAACGCAATTCTGTAATATATAATGTTGTTTTTGTGGTGTAGTTTGGAGGAATCATTATCCTTCATTATTCTGACTATTATAATTATCACATGTTGGGATTAGCGTGTTGCCTTTCCGTTTCTTGATGTTTTAACCATTCGATATTGCAAATTGAGATCTGGATTCAACAATAACTAATATACACACACACACATAATCACAATCACACAATCTCTCTCTCTCTCTCTCTCTCTCTCTCTCTCTCTCTCTCTCTCTCTCACACACACACACACACACAGTCATAAGGAACTCAGATAAAGGAAAACAAAATTAACGCCTCGTAATAATTATACAACCACCACCACCACCACCACCACCATTCGCTTTTAAGATGAGGTCAGATGTTATACTTAATCGTCTTGTGATTTGTTCTGTCTGGCTCGATTCATTTTCCACCCATAACTTTAATTGTGTGTGTGTGTTGTTGTGTTGTGTGTGTGTGTGTGTGTGTGTGTGTGTGTGTGTGTGTATGTGTATGTGTATGTGTTTGTGTGTGTGTGTGTGTGTGAGTGTGTGTGCGTGCGTGTGTGTGTGTGTGTGTGAGAGAGGAGAGAGAGAGAGAGTGAGTGTGTGTGTGTGAGAGAGTGTGTGATTGTGTGTGTGTGTGTGTGTGAGGCGAAAATGTACTAAATTTCTC
>JAWZYT010006705.1:2500-15930 GCA_034508575.1 Petrolisthes manimaculis
TTGTCTCCTCCTCACTACACCAGAAAACAGACGCCTTCAACGGTACTGAGGTCGTTTTAGGGGATTTTCTCTTGTTGGTGAATTTGGGGGGTTTCTGATTCCTCCAAACTATGCCAGGAAACAGATGCCTTCAATGGTATTAATAGGGAAGCCTGAGGTCGATTAAGGGGATTTTCTCTTGTTGGTGAATTTTGGGGGGCTTCTGATTCCTCCAAACTATGCCAGGAAACATATCACATCACTGTTATTAAAGGGGATTTGTTGTTTCGTGCCCTAGTTTGGAGGAATCAGAGATCTTCCATTTTTTCACCAACAACAAAACAAACAATCTTCCCTTTCAGAACAGCACCCTCGTATTTAACTTCTTCAAGAACACTATTTACAAGCGTCTTAATACCTGCACTGGTGTAATAAATAGTGTGTTATTTCCTTGAGAGTATTGTTTACAAACTGATTATTACTGTACTCTGAAAACTTCCTACCTGTTCGTGTAGGCTAAAATAAAATGGGAGTCGAGAAATATATATGTATAATAGTCACCTGAATATGAATAATACATGTGTAAAACCTTTAGACTCTATTACCTATTTCAAGCCTAAAGTATTAGAGACGAGAAATTTTTGTGCACTCTTTTGTTTAAACAATATCACTGACTGACATCATTCGAAAAATTTCTAAACCAAGACCTATAATTATTCCAGTTTTGTCTGAGGAAAGAGGAGAATGAGACTAGGAATAATGGGAAGGAGTATGGCAGAGAGAGGGAAGAAGAAACAGGGAATGGTAAGTAGAAGAGAAGAGACGGGAGGAAATAGGAAGAAAAGATTAATAGGAAGGAGTATGCCAGAGAGTGGGAACAAGAGACAGGTAATAATAAGTAGGCTAGTAGAAGAAAAGAGACGGGAAGAAACAGGATTCAACGAATGATAGCTGTCAAGTGAGGAGGGAGAAGACTTGACAGGAAGCAGTGAATGATAACTGTCTAGAAGAGTAGGAACAGGGGTAGGGGAGAGAGGAGGAGGGAAGAGAATAGGAAGCAGTGAATGATAACGAACTGTCTAGGAGAGGAGGAGGAGGAGGAGGAAGAGGAGGAGGGAAGAGAATAGGAAGCAAGGAATGATAAATGGTACAGAGAGGAGGAGGGAGATGAGAAGACAGGAAACAAGGACCCAGGAGCCAGACACACTTCCAAATGACCCCTTAATTAAGGACCCTGTGATCGTGTATGAGAGAATTGAAGGCTTCTGATTCCTCCAGACTATACGCCACGAAACAAGCTCCATCCCTATATGTGTGTGTGTGTGTGTGTCGTGGTAAATATTTGAAGGACTCATTCACCTCCAATTTTCTGACTAGGCTACATCACACACAGGGTCCCTTGACAAGCAACAACATTTCATCCTAAACCCAATAGCCTAATAACATATAGGCAACTCAACGAAAGGACACTATTCGTTCGTTTCAGGTGCATACGTGTGAGTGTGAGTGTGTGTGTGTGTGTGTGTGTGTGTGTGTGTGTGTGTGTGTGTGTGTGTGTGTGTGTGTGTGTGTGTGTGTGTGTGTGTTTCATATGTCCGCAACTGTGCCAGGAGTAGGTGCCTAATGTTAATATAAATCATTAGGCCCGGTTTGCTGCATTTCCATTAGGCTGCTCATCAATCCCAGTCGCACCGCGTGAAAATTTCGTTCCGCTCTCGTGTCAAGTGTTAAATTACATTACTTCACGCTGAATATAAATAAATGACTTAATATAATTCCCCACGTGTTATTCGTTAGACGTGTGTTAGTAGCGTCAGTACTCTTGTAGCTCCTCTTGTATGTGTGTCAGTCTAATTCAACTATTTGTTATTATTATCAAGTACCTTTTTATGTTATTTATCTGTTATTACCGGTATTAGTATCATCATTATTATTTATCTTTTTTTTTGCAACAAGAACACATCACAAACTCCAAGTGAAGTGTAATATAGCTTGTCTTTTTTTTTTTTTTTTTTCAATTAATAACAGAGCGCTATGTATGTATTAGGCTAAACTCTCTAAGGTGATTTGAACTATATAAGTCTCCTCACCTCTCCACCTGTTGTAAGGATAGATCAATATATTTTTCACTACCCTCAGGCTAACACAGTGATAGAATTCGCGGCTGTAGTTTCTGTGGTCATGCGTGGGGGGTTTTGAGTAGGCTGTCTGAAGTCACCCTCCTTACGCAGCCATAGCCAAAGCTGACTCGGGTCTCAGGTGGGTTTGTGAGTGCTATAGCTGTGTTTCATTAGCGGCTTTAAACCTAAGCAAACCAAGCCTATATTATCCTATTCTATCCTAGCCTAACCTCTTTCTCATCTGTCCCCACCCTTATCACCAAGCCTATCGCATCCTATCCCCACCTAGCCTTCCCCATCATCAACAAGCCTAGCCTATCCTAGCCTCGCCTCACCTCCCCCACCCGATCAACTATTCAGCCCTCATCGCCTCCCAGGAATGAGTTAAAGCTGGCTCACTGGTTTATCTCAGGGTGTAAAGGGCTTATCTCCACTTCTGCGCCATTACCGGGGGAAAATTTGTAATGCATAACGAACGGGTGGCCCACGAACCAATACATTAAAGGAGGGGGAGAGGAAGAGGAATGTGTTCACCCACCCCAACCAGTCATATTATGTTGTTGTTGTTGTTGGAAGTTTGGAATCATTTGACATAATAGCCTTTACCAGTGAACCAATTACAACGCATATCCTGTTTCATACGTACAGTCGACCTTAGGAATACGTACACAGAGAGCATTGGTTAAAAGGGAGTCTGTTTTTATACACACACTATAGGTATTGTTCTGTTGATTGATCCCAGTAGCTATGACGCAAATAATATTACTAGAAATATTTGGTTAGGAAATTAGTGCACTAAATTGTCTAGTGGCTATGAACCCTTGATATTACAGTGGTGTTTACGAATGCCTGAAGCCGACTGTACACTCGCAGTCCAAATTTTGTATCCAGGTCTTGTTGAAGTTTCGAATCATTTGACATATATACCAGTGAACCAATTACACGCTTATCATGTTTCATATTTGCTCGAGCTCGTGAACTGTGCTACGTTGCTCAAACCACAGGTAATTCACTCCTATTTATGGCCAGCCGAGGAAAAGAACTAATTTCAATGAACTGACTTTAACAAGACTTGGCTGCTACTTAATATAGCTCGTGACTGTACATAAAAAGAAAGGCGAGGAGGTGCTTTATCCTTGGAGCTCCACGCGATGCACAAATTTTCATCTAGTGCCTCACGCTAACCCACGAGTGCTGTCATACATTAAAGAAAGCATTTATTTAAGGGCAAAGTTTTGTTATGGTAGGCTAAATCAGGAGCAACTGAATCCTACAAACTATTCCAAGCAACAGAACACCATTATTTTTTTCTCCTCTGGTCCAGTTTCATAGCATACTTTGGAGTAATCAAGGCACTCCAATGTACCAAAAATGTATTACCACCTTAGGGGGAGAATTGGAGGGGCTACGGAGTCTTGCAAACTATGTCAGAAAACAGATTAGGCTAGGCTAGGCTATCTTGATTTAGGCCGGTACTACAAGGGGATCTGTTATGGTTTGGAGGAATCAGTAGCCCTCGAAATCACTCAAAGTATAGCCTCATCCCCCCTTTTCCCCCTTAAACTTACCACTTCATTTGATATTCGTGTTTTTACCTCACAACTCCCGACAACTTTTAACACTATAATATCACTTGCGACCTCAAATTTGCAAGATATATACAGCATAGACTAAAAGAGATATTTCCAGTTTTTCCCCCCACGATATATAGGTTACATTTTTCATCTACTTTTTAACACAATATCTGCAGATGTGTGTGTGTGTGTGTGTGCGTGTGTGTGTGTGTGTGTGTGTGTCAGAGTAGGAGCGTGAAGCCTATGTTCACTGTCGGTAATAAGTATTGCTTTACAAACTTCCAAGTTCCAACACGGAAAAAATAAATATTTGCTCGCTGTTTCCTCGTCCTCAATTACATAAACCTCTATTTTTTCACTCAGATATTTTTCTTGCCAACACAAAATACTCCTCACTGTTTGACTACACTCGATAAATCTCACAAGCCTATTCTACCATTATTTCCAGGTCAAGGTTGGAAAATTTCCCTCCCATTTTTTTTGGCTTACCCTCCATTACATTACATAGACATAATTTCTTTCCAAACACTTCTTTTCCCGTCAGCGCCATTTATCCCTGATTGAACATACGAACTGAGGAAAAGGCGTAAGATGGATTGGTAGATTCCCAGAATTATGCTACAGTAGCGAGCAAGTGATTGACAGACGAATACAAAGTACTCCATTCCATATTTCATATCGTGGCGAAATTTCATTGCCTCCCTCGTGTAATTTCTTGATTTTCTTTAGATGAATGCAAAGGGATTCAAGACAAATCACACACAAAACTACATTACCTGTCATGGAAAATATAAACTAAGTCTGTAATCGACAAATGTGGTACGTCGAACGAAATTGAATAGACGTGATTTTGAACCTCTCACTTGGTTCATTTCACAGGATGGTACATTAGGCGCGGTCCTTGCCTAAAATTAATCCTCACCTTTCTCAATACAGAATAAGAAAATGTCATATGCAGTTTTGCACTCACCTGTAACATCGATTGTGAAGATGGCGAAGGTGACGGAGACTTGAAAGAGGAGAAGAAGAAGGAGGAGGAAGAACCGAGTGCCCATTCGTTCAGGAGGGCGTCTGATGGCTTGTGTGAAGGTGGTCATGGTGGTGGTGGTGGTGGTGATGGTACCAGAACCCCACCTGACCCTTCCTTCCTTCCTTCCTTCTCACACTCGCCTTTTCCCTCCTCCCATCCAAACGAAAACAAACGAGAATGAGGTGAATGCGGTATAGATTGGGTGTGTGTGATGGGTTAGGGTGGGGTGATTCCAGTCGTGGTATTTCAGAGCTCACCACTCACTATTAAGTCACTCCCTAACGCTCATTCATAACACCAAAGCTGTCATCACTATCATCATTATGTTCTCACGTACGAGTAGTAGCAGTAGTAGTAGTAGTAGTAGATGAAGTACTAGATTCCTTTGCAGCCAGTTAATGAATACAAGCAAATGTTTTTTTATTGGTCGTCACTTGCAGGAGTATTGGCAGAGTCGGATGATGTTTGCCAAAGATCACCAAAAATAAATACGGTACTCCACGAGGAATAAACACACTAAAGAAACAAACAAAAGTACTATATGAGATTTAAATATTATATAGCTAGCGTCACCAGGAGTCAACACACTGATTTATTCAATGTATTTTTCATCAGACGGGAAAGACAGATAAAAGTTGAAACGCAGAGTCAAAAGTTTAGCACTAGACTTATACGGTAGCAGTCTGGCTCTTTCACATCATTGGTTTTCCTGACCAAACCCGACGGAAGGGTATAGAAAGGCCCAAAAGAGGTTAACAATACCATAGGTCGGAATTTATCTGGTTCTGTTCACAATCACGGCAAAGAAATGTAACTAGGATTCACCAGTCATAACGAACACAACCAGCATAAAGTAATATTTGTAGATGGACTTGTAACCTGATGACAAAAGTATACCAGAAAAAAGTTTAAATTCCCTCGGTTCACACGTAACAAAAAATCTAAACACGATTAACTGGATTCTCAAATCAAATAAGAGTGACTGGATCGGCTATACTGACTGTGTTTATAACCGGATATTCGACGAGTTAGGCTACTGACAGATTGGTTTTGTTTTTTTCCTTGTCTCTCTCTTTTTTTCTTGTCTCTCTCGTCGCGGAGAAACACTAACGTTAGTCGAAAAAATAACGATAAGGATGTTTACAAATTCATTTAATAATTTATCTTAAGGCTGACTCCATTTTCTCGCATAAATTTGTGTAAATAATTTGGCATAGTTTGTTCCCCTTTAGGCATACAAACCGAATAGTAAGTACGACAAGACAATCGCAAAGAAGAATAGGCCTATACTAAAAAGAAATGTACGCACTGAACACTACCTTGTCCTTCACTCTTCTTCACACTAGTTTTAGGTTACCAAGCGAATAAAAAAAAACAATTGGCGAAGCACTTGTAGCCTACTCGGCTAGTCTAAGTTATTAGGCTACCAGAGTAAATGATTACAAACATCTTCTTTCACAATCTGTACAGGCCTACCAGGAACTAGACAGAATTATTGTATTTCCGTTTATTCCACTGACATTTTAACTCATATTTTTCAGAGTCTATTCACACACGAGTTGGTCAAATCGTGCAAGATATCTGATGGTATCGCATATTCATTCACCTTTCAAGTGCTGGGCGTCACGGTATTTACATGTTGTTGTTATTACTATTATTATTGTTATTATTATTAAATAGTGAGCATGGGAATTCTCACAGGTTGTAATGCTTCTTTTTTTCAGTTTGTTTACATCTCTCAAACACGATACTTGCTGGTCCTTTTCTCCAGTTTTTTTTTTTTTTTTTTTTTGCAGCAGTCACTTCACTCCATGGTCATATATATCAATCAGTTTGGGGTCTTGTTCTATCTTCCATTTACTGTTGTATCTTAATGTCACTGTGCTTGATCCCAATTATAATCACTGTCACCCAAGTCAGTGTAATATGGCAGGTAAGGAGGGGTGGGGTGGGGAGGGGGGAAGTAAAATTATAGTCTCACTGAAACTTTTCCTTACAACACAAGTCACTATTATTGATCCATTTACTCGATTTACACTCAGAATAGTGCTCTAGGTAGGTAAGCAGGTAGGAGTATAAGTGGATAGGTAAATAGGTTTGTATGTAAGTGGGTAGATAGGTATGTATGTATGTATGTAAGAGGGTAGGTAGGTAGTTAGGTAAGTACTGTATCGTATGTAGTCTGATACGAAAGTATATTAGTGGACAGATATGTAGGTAGGTAGGTAGGAAACTTAGTGGGTATGTAGGGAAGTAGTTAGGCAAGTAGTAGGTTGGAAAGTAAGTAAGTGAATAGGAAGGTAGCTGGACAGGTATTTAGGTAGGTAGGTGAAAAGTTAGTGAATTTGTAGGTAGGTAGGTAGGATAGTTAGTGAAAAGGCAGGTAGGTAATTAGGCTACTTAAAAATGCACTACGAGTATGGGCTAATTTCCGGTTATTATTATTATTTCTACATATCAAAGCACCAAAATCCACAACAACATCAATAGACACCCAGGTATTGCATTGGACTTGTATTTCAGAAAGTAATTAATACTAGGGGCTGGCAGGTAAGGCGTGGTTCTTCTGGGGGGACACTGAGCCTTGTAATCCTAGTTAAAATCCGATGGTCTAAATATATTCACGTGGGTTACTGTTGTTTCATTTAGTCGGCACTGTATATGTGTGTTTGTTTTACCTTTTTTGTTTATTTCTTATTTTCTAGTTTACGAATTCGATGATATAACTATGCGGTGAAAATATTTAGTTACAACGAGTATATCACAAACCCGATGGTAATTTCTCTCCACCCGAAGGTCGTCGTGTTCGTGGGTATTCAGAGACCTTAGGAACACATCTGTCAAGGGGTAGTATAGTACACCACAACAACAACGACGACGACGACGACCGAATAGGCTTTTATGGGGGGGGGGGGAATCGAGCGGAGCGACGGAACGACTGTCTCTCCCCCACCGAGTCTCAGAGAGCACTGGAGGGCAGGAGTCTGTAGTGTAGTGTAGGTAGGACGGTAGGTGGAGTTGGTATACCCTTCCACCTCCACCTCCTCCTCCCCCTATACCCCCACCTCAGTCTCTTCCACCTTGCCACCTCCTACTCCATTACTCCATTTCCCCTATCCTTCCCGATCCTTCTCACTCCTCCTTCCCCACTCCCTCCCCTTGCTTTTCCCCAGTACCCCTCCATCTTTTTCCCCTCCACCTTATTTCCCTTTTTCCTCTCTCGTACCCCTTCCATCTTTCTCTTTACCTTGCCTCTTCCCTTATTCTTCCTCTATTCATCCCTCCCTCTCTATCTCTCTCTCTTCCTCTTAATCCCTTTTCCTCTGTTTCATCCCCAATATCTTTCCCTCTATCTTCCCAGTCCAATTTATCCCCCCCCCCTTTATTCCCACTACCCTCCCTTTCAGCCCTCCTTGGTACCCCCCTCCCCATTCTACTCCCCCCCCCCGCTCTTTCCTCCCCTACAAATCCTTTTCCAAATCCCTCCTTCCTTGGTGTTCCTCCTCCCCATCGACCCCCCTCCTCTCACCCCCCTTCTCCTTTTCCTCCACAACTTCTCCCCCCTCTCCTCAACCCCTCCCCCATCTCCTCTTCACCTCCCCCCTCTCCTCCACAACTTCTCAACCCTTCCTCTCCCCCTCTCCTTTTCAATTTCTCAACCCCTCCTCTCCCTCACCTCTCCTCCCCCTCACCTCCATTTCCTCCACAACTTCTCAACCCCTCCCCCTCATCGACCCCCCTCCTCAACCTCCATTCCCCTCCACTTCCACCCCATCACCTCCACAAACTTTCTCCTCCACCCAACTATCCACCTCCTCCCTTTCACTTACCTAAGCCCCACTCCACACCTCCACCCCCTCCAACACCCCCACATCCACACAACATCCTCTCCTCCACATCCCTACCACATCTATCCATCCATTCCACTTTATATTCTACTACTCATCATTTTTCAAAACGTGACATATTGCATTTTTTTTTATCATGACGAAATTGCACAAAAACAAAACAGACAATAAAAACATTAAATTAAATGACTGAGCCGGTTTATTTTCACCAGGTAAAGAAAAAATAAATAAAGCCGTATAAATCTTCCTACAAGTCTTCCATTTAAATTTTTCAACAGACTGTGTGTGTGTGTGTGTGTGTGTGTGTGTGTGTGTGTGTGTGTGTGTATGTGTGTGTGTGTGTATGTGTGTGTGTGTGTGTGTGTGTGTGTGTGTGTGATCTGCTTCCACCGGCCATGCCTGAATATATTTCCATGATGCAGAAACGTCTAACTTGACATAACTCTAAATCAACCTGTTATCGCAGTCGTATCAATTTTAGGCAACCAGCTCACCCCCCCCACCACCACCGACTTACCCCCCACTTCATCCAACCCACCCCCCCCCCCCTCTCCCTTCATCATCAGCCTCCAAAATCCTAGCAAAATAGAATATAAATTGACTCTCCTACAAACACACACACACATACATACCAGACAGGTTCTGCAAGTATAAAAGTAGCCCTCTCCACCACACACACACACATCACGTAATACAAGTAGAAGTAGGCCAATCATCACACACACACACACAACACCGGATTATACAGGTACCAGCACACGACTCACTCACACCACGACACACACACACACACACACGCAGCAGTTTAAGGGAGCGATGGTAGGTGGTTGGTGGTAGGTAGGTGGTAGGTGGTTGTTTGTGTGAGTGCATCTGTTTGGGTCGGTGTCGTACCTCGCTTCTTGGTTGTCGTGGGAGTTTTAAGTGGCTTCTTTCCATTTCTCGCCTGCATGGCCAACAACGTGTGTGTGTGTGTGTGTGTGTGTGTGTGTGTGTGTGTGTGTGTGTGTGTGTGTGTGTGTGTGTGTGTGTGTGGCCTGGCTGTATGTTCCTGGTAAGATGTGATACTGATACGAGTGAGGGAGCACATCCTATTACACCATCTCCTTACTTCCTTGTTTGTTTGTCTGTGGTGTGTGTGTGTGTGTGGTTTAGTGTGTGTGGGGGGTGGGGGTTTGTGTGTTTGTGTGTGTGTGTATGTGTAAGTGTGTGTGTATGTGTATGTGTGTATGTAAGTGTGTGTAAGTGTGTGTGTGTGTGTGTGTAAAAATTTATCAGAGTACGAATAGATTGCATTAACGGCATCCTCCACATTCCCTTTTTTTTTTTTAATTTTTACTCCACTCTACTTTTTTATTTTAATTACAGAACCTCATAAAACAAACACGTAAAAACAAAAGGGCATCCGGTTGCGAGTGAAAACATTTGTCCCAACACACTACTATGTAACACAACACAACACCACACGGAATCACGAGAAACGCAACGCACCGTGACACACACACACACACACACACACAACACGACACAACGTAAGAGACAGATTAACAACATACACACACACACACACACAGAAATTAAGGAGACAGATTACCAAAAATATTACCAACACACACACACACACACACACACAGAAAAAAAGAAGACAGATTATCAAACAGATTAACAACACACACATACACACACACACACAACAGAGCAGGAAATTGGACAGTGGCCGAGTGAGCGACCCTTCTCAGTCTATCTCGGTTCTGACTGCCGCAGTGTTGGACCCCCTCCTCACAGCCCCCACACACCCCCTACCCCAACAAAGGACCCCCCCCTCACGCCCCCCCCCCATGCCTCACCTACCTCCTCCTACCCCCCCCACCCCCACACACCCTTCGAGTTGACACCACTATACCTCAATCTCAGCTTTTCAATCTTGATCTCAACTTTATTCTCTCTTTCTAAACACAACTTAGACTCTTCGCTTCTTCCTTGCTCAGCCTACAGTAAGTGTATTCGTGCGTGTGTGTGTGTGTGTGTGTGTTTGTCATTTTATATTTGTTTGTGTATATGTCATGGTTTATCTGTTTGTGTGTGTGTGTCATTTTATATCCATTTCTGTGTGTGTGTGTGTGTGTGTGTGTGTGTCTACAAGTCGTGGTGTTCTTAAGCATGACAGATACTCGTTTCCGTGATGAGGGGTAGAGAGAGAGGCTGTGTGTGGATCCAATGACAAACAAGTGGAACCATTTGCAACACGAGAGAAAATTGAGCATAACAACACAACACAACACAGCCTGAAACAAAGAGGATTACCAAGGACTGTTACTGCTGCAGATTGTTAGACTCGAGTGTGTGTGTGTGTGTGTGTGTGTGGGTGTGTGTGTGTGTGTATTTGGCAAGTAAAGTAGTCTTATATAGTTTAGTTCCCTGGCTGAAGGTCATATTATTCTATCTCTCTCCTTCCCTCTCTGTTCAGCACAAAACTTAAAGCCCAAGTGGTGGAGTAAAGATATAGCCGACTGTTTACGAGCCAAAAAGAATGCCCATAATAGAGTAAAAATCACAGCCAATAATGACGACCTTGCCAAGTTTACAGACTTACGTAGAAAAGCCCAAAAAGTTAATCAAACAGAGTAAAAAGACAATTGAAAAACACGTTGCAAATCAGAGTAAGACAAACCCGAAAGAGTTCTACAGTTATATTCGACAAAAGAAAGTACTTACGTCAACTATCGGTCCAATTCTTGATGAAAAAGGGGACTTTACGACAGATGAAGAGCGAATGAGTAGTATCCTAAAATACTTTCTTTGCATCAGTCTTTACTACAGAAAACCCGAACGATATACCAGCTGAAACAACAGTCCAAAACGAAAACACCGAAGTATTAAATAATATCAGCATAACAGAAAATGACGTAATCAAATGTATTGATAAATTAATGTAAATAAGTCACCTGGGCCTGACACGATCTCCCCTCGCGTAATAAAGGAAGCAAAAAGCGAAATAGTAAAACCTCTGACTCTGCTATTTAATTATTCATTACACACTGGAACAATACCTGACGAATGGAAGCTCGCTAACGTAACACCAATATTTAAAAAAGGCAGCAAATCCTTACCTAGTAACTATCGCCCTATCAGCCTAACCTCAGTAGTATGCAAAATGTTAGAGACAATCATACGAGATAAACTTACAAATCATTTAGAGGAAAACAACTTACTCAGAGACACTCAACACGGTTTCCGCAATAAACGCTCTTGCCTAACGAATCTATTAGACTTTTTAAACGACATTTTTAACGAATATGATAAGAGTAAAGCAGTAGACATAATTTATCTAGATTTCCAAAAAGCCTTTGACAAAGTTCCCCATAAACGTTTAATAAGTAAATTAAAATCTCACAGAATCCAAGGCGACACCTAAGATGGATAGAAAACTGGCTAAGAAACCGTAAACAACGTGTGGTAATAAATGGAAAATCATCTAATTGGACTGGCGTTACGAGCGGGGTGCCACAAGGGTCAGTTTTAGGGCCAATCCTATTCCTAGTTTACATAAACGATATAGATGAAGGTCTCTCATGCATAATATCGAAGTTTGCCGATGACACTAAAATTGCTAATACAGTACTCACTAACGCACAAACAAAGAAATGCAAGATAACCTCGATAAATTGTCGAATTGGGCGAAAACTTGGCAAATGTCCTTCAATGCAGAAATAAATGTAAAGTACTCCATATCGGACATCGTAACGTAACTGCAAACTACTCGTTAAATGGTAATCAAATTAAAAGCGTGGATCAAGAGACAGACTTAGGGGTCACAATATCAAGTAACCTAAAACCCAGTCAGCAATGTACGGAAGTAATTAAGAAAGCAAATAAAACTATCGAGCTTTATTGGCAGAGCATTCGAGTATAAGTCCAAAGACACAATCCTCACTTTGTATAATTCCTTGGTCCTGGATCCCCTGGTAATACCAGAAGATATGAGTACCAAGAATCTAGAGGAACGAGTCCAACGTAGAGTTACTAAAATGATACCAAGTCTACGAAACAAAACGTATGAAGAGCGGCTAAATGAACTGAATCTATTCCACTAGCACAACGTAGATTGAGAGGCGACTTAATCCAGGTATTCAAAATAATCAAAGGCATAGACAATATGGACTGCAACAAATATTTCAATATCGATCAATCAAACTACACGAGAGGTAATGGCTGTAAAATCATAGGTAAATCTTTTACTTCACACGAATCCAAGAATTTCTTTTTTAACCGAGTCGTCACTTATGGAATGGGCTTCCCCGTAACGTAATAGAATGTAACACAGTAGACAGCTTCAACGTCGCCTTGATAAACACCTTGCATCTAATCCCCGACTTTCGACTGTTTTACTAATGAATAATTTTTGCCCCCCATTACAGCCAAATTTCAACCACTTTCTATCTTTCCTATAAAATTCCTTGTGGAGTTTTCCTCTACCATCTCCACAAGGTTCTGACTCCTGACTTTATTTCCAGTACGGCTCAGGCCGGAGGGATTGGAGGGTGGGGAGAGCAGCTTCTACTTTGCTACTACCTTACCTACGACTATCACTGGGGAGAAATTCATTCTCTACCAGTAACCTTCTAATCAGATCACCCCGTGTGGACCGTAAGGTCTGTTGTGGTCTGTGATTCTATGTAACTCTATGTCTATCTCCATGGACATCCCTTTATCTATCTTCCTCTTGTTTCATGCTATACCCTCTTCTATTTTACACACACACACACACCACTGAGAGAGAGAGAGAGAGAGGAGAGTAGAGAGAGAGAGAGAGAGAGTAGAGAGAGAGAGAGAGAAAACCCATGGACCCAACTCACCTCCTCCACCACCTCCTCTAAAGCTG
>JAWZYT010006706.1:0-2500 GCA_034508575.1 Petrolisthes manimaculis
GATTACATTGCTGTCCAAAAATAATACCCCAAGACGAAAATACATACATACATACATACATACATACATACATACATACATACATACATACATACATACGATCACTTTTCACGAAGGAACTTAAGGATTGCAATGTTATTCAAATGTGTAAAATTAACTTTATAACCATCTTTAATAAATAAAAAAACAATAATAATAATGATAATAATAATAATAACAATAACAATAATAATAATAATAATAATAATAATAATAATAATAATAATAATAATAATAATAATAATAATAATAATAACAATAATAATATATAATAATAATATATAATAATAATAATAATAATAATAATAATAATAATAATAATAATAATAATAATAATAATAATAATAATAATAATAATAATAATAATAATAATAATAAAATAAGATTTACTGGAACTTGTTGCTGGAACTGCAGAGGATAATTATCAACACAAGGTCACAGTGTTTATTGTTTGTTGTTCCTCAGATGTTGCAGAGAGGAAGGAAGCGTGAGTTGGTGGGTTGTTAGTGGTGGTGATGTGGTGTTGTTGTTGTGGTGGTGGTGGTGGTGGTGGTGATGATGATGGTGGTGGTGGTGCTGGGGTGTAGTGGTGGTGGTGATGGTGGTGGTTGTAGTGGTGGTGGTGCTGGGGTGTAGTGAGGCTCCCGTCGATGTGGTGTGGTCGTGAGCATCTTGGTCGAGTTGCCGGGTTTATGCCCCTCGACAATTTTCTTTATCGGGATTTCGAGGCTGAGTTACGAGTGAAGGTGAAGGGTAAAGTGCTGGCCGGGGTCATGGGTGGAGGCTGAGGGCGAGTGGGTCATGGGCAGGGAGGGAGTGGGTCATGGGCGAGGTCTGGCGGGGACTGGCTGGCTGGCTGGCTGGCTGGCTGGCTGTGGGTCGCAGCCTTGATGTATTGTTGTGCTTTCCTGGTGTAGGATATAAAGGAGGTGTCTGTTGGTGAGGGCTAACCTGGGGGAAGCTGGAGGTGGTAGAAGAGTCCAAGAAGAGACAGAACGGCCGTAACCTCCGGCTGGTGATTTAGAGCCTCCTTCCCTTATCGATCATTAACACCGGCTTACATTATGGCTGCGCGCCGAACGAATATGGAATGTCCATCGGAGACCAGTGAAGATGGCGATTAAGGAAAGGATAACAGAGTCCAAAATTACAGAGTTGGCGGGCCGGGCTCTGACAAGCGGGCCTCGCCGTCACTGAAATTATACCCTTGTACCCCCGCCCCACCACCCCCCTCGATAAATGATACCCCCACCAGCGGAACACTATGAAAACATATCATTTTCCCCCGGCCAGGCCCTCGCCTCCTTGCCGCACTTTCCATCCTGCCCAGGGAATACCCATGGTAGTGCAAAACTTGCTGGTGACCAGAGTGCAAAATTGTGGCGTCGCTCCCGCGGTGTGTTTGGCTGACGGAGACGGTGCTGCCACCACAGGTCCTTCCTTGCTGTAGCCACATCCTGTCCCACCGACCAGTACAGTTACTGTGGTATTTTGGACGGTGTGTCGGCGGTCAGGAAAGCTGTGTTGTGGAGGTAGTGAAGGCGGCGGTGCCGGAGAAGGTGGAGTGGCGGGGCGACCCGTGGAGAGGCTGGCCCCAGGCTGGCCGCCGGTCGCCCACCTCTGATTTTACAATTTTCTGCACGAAACAGATGAGAGACGAGATAAGAGTTACAGATAACCATTACGATAACAGGTGTCAAGTAAGGTGCGGCCGCGGCCACATGACAGTGGAGGACGACTGCTACAATATGTCTGTGTCTTTGCGGCCAAACGACTGCTGACGGCGGCACCTGGACGCTGACTCAACACACTCGTCTCATCACCGCTAAAGCTGGTATCACACGGCCACGTACTCCTCCGTCCTTAGACCATTTTTCAGACGGCAAGAGGACAACTGCATAACGGCAAGGGAAAATAATGCGGCCTGAGAACGGACAATGAAAAACAGAGAGCGAAGGAAACCGAGAATAGAGTGATAGATTTTTAATGTGCACCATCCATCCTTCCCTACACACTACTTCTCCTCGCTTGTCCATACAGCATATACACACACACACACACACTTACACGCATAAAACATGTCTTCCATTATTATGTATGACTGAGCCGACCCTGTAGTATCCGTCCATATGACACTCTAAAAGTCAAGCACAGTTTAGTTCTGATGCCAAAAGTGTAATTTAGAGAAACGAAATACCCTGGTCTATTGGAGTGCGAATTAGAAACAGGATGGTTGAGTGGTGAGTGAAACTGGGCCGCTCTAACATTATTCACACCTGTACAGTCGTGGTCAATTAATAATCATCGACATTTGGGTATCTCATATAATTTGTTGTCTAATGTTTTCACGTTCACATATGATTTTATTGTTTTAAGTAGTGCATAGGTGCTTAGAGTAGATTAAAAGATGGTACTTAACCCATTTATTTGAAAGTTTATCAGCTAAGGAACAGAGGAAAGC
>JAWZYT010006706.1:7500-18356 GCA_034508575.1 Petrolisthes manimaculis
AGTTTGGAGTAAAATCAGCTGCTCCAGATTTACCAACACAAAATTTCCCCCTTATAATATATATAGTGATCGTCTCCTGAACACAGCAACGTACTTACATCAATATAAGTTTAATATTCCTGAACACAGCAACGTAAGTACAGTCGGCCTCAAAAATTCGTACGCAGAGTATTGGTTAAAAACGGAGTAGTCTTTATTTTGCACATACTGTAGACATTGTTCTGCTAACTGACTCAAATATTAGCCATAGATAACTTAACTAACTAGAAACGTTTGGTGTGTGGAAAATATTGAACTATAGAATGTCTAGTTGTTACGAACCCTTGATGTCACAGTGGTGTATACGAATTCCTGAAGCCGACTGTACATCATAAGTTATTGGCGAGGTTACTGAAATGTTACCGAAATGATTAATATTCTGGCCATGGGAATAGTTTAATCATATGAGAAGTGGAAATAGTTTAATCATATGAGAAGTGGAAAAACTTACGTACGAGTGCATAATATATCAATCTAATGAAGAATTTTAAAAGGAAGCATCCAACTGAGTTATTTAAATGGAGTATATAATATTAAATGAGTATGTTTATTATACGTCATGAACTGAATAACATATTGCCACTTTTAAGTCTGAGAGATGTTTATTTATATACACTGTCAAAACTTTATATATATATTCATGATAACATTGAATGTATTTATTTATCTATTATTTGTATTTGGCAGGAGGATATATGGAAGATCAAAGAGGAGGTTTATGAATGTAGTAAGGGAGGAAATGAAGGAGTTTGCAGTGACGGAGGAAGAGGATGAGGATGGAGGATGAGGATGAAGGAGGAGGAGGATGGAGGAGGATGAAGGATGAGGATGGAGGAAGAGGAAGGAGGAGGAGGATGGAGGAGGAGGATGAAAGAGATTTAGGATGGAGGAAGGGATGACCCGCTGTGGGGAATCCTACATGGAAAAGTCCAACGGTAAAGTAATGTGATAAAAAAAATGCGATAAAATAACAACAACAACAGCTGTATATACACATCGGTGAACACATAGAAAATAAAATATTATGATTCATTAATTAACAGTGTTCAAGTTGTACCAAATACATATACATACATACATTAATGGAGCGCCTCGATTCCTCCAAAGCACGCTATGAAACGTGACCAGAGTAATATAGTATAAAGGAATCAGTTGTTTCAGATTTACCAGGCAACACTTTACGTCAACCTTTATAAGTGTCATCAATACGAACTCTTACTTTCAAATAAAAAATACTCTTGCTTATAGACACATTTTTCACTCATCACTGAAAAAAACACCTGACTATTTTATTTATCGAAAGGAATCTCTACTGGTGTCCAGGAGTAATAGATATAGACCGTATATTGTATTATCTATAAACTCATATCATTAATAGCTTTGGCCTTACAGTAAATAAGACGCCAAGACTAACGTTAGCCAAATTATTTTATATGCCACAAATATCGTCTCATTATCAAAGGGTTTATTATACAAGGTGAACATAAAGTGTTTCTCTAATTTTAATGTACACTGTGTTTGGAGTAAAAATAATACTTAAACATCTTCCAATAATTATGATCGTATTGTGAAGGACTCGAAGCTCATAAGGACCCCGTGATCGTGTAGAAAAATTGGAGACTTCTGATTTCCTCCTGACCATGCCACGAAACACGCTCAATGCATATAAGTGTGTGTGTTTAGTGGCAGTATTTGAAAGAAGGACTCATTTATCTCCAATTTTCTGACTCCATCATAGGGACCCTTAAATGTCCAGAGGCTGAGATAAAAAAATAAATATTTCGAGTACTTACAAAAAGAATAGATTTAGTCCCTCACAAGCAGTAAAATTAGCTGGACTTACCCTATACAGACGGTAAGGTTTGGCAAAAAGGAATCCCTCCACACATCGTAGTTCATGATAATATATCCTTATTATTAATTAAGCAGGAAAAGTGAGACAGGTATTGCATTTGTTGTCTATCGTCTTCAATTATTCAAACTCCCTCGTCGGGTAGTAGAGTATGTATGCGGTGTTGGTGTGTATTGGATTCACGCACAGGTGTCTCCGTCCCGCAACTTGCTAACAGACAAACTGACTGACTGAAGGACTTTGGAATCTTCAATTATTTTTTTAACCAGACGACGGAGGTTTCAATTGTGGTCCAGTGATGGTCGCAAAGATCTTAATTAATCAAAACAAAGGCTGACGAATGACTAACATAATAATTTCTCTCTATCGAGTTGTTACCACCAGCCGATTTTTCTTGTCGGCGGAGAGAGGGACTTTTGACGTATAAAGATTAATAGTTACCTCAACTCACACATGGAAAGTAACTCGTGTCTCAGATCATACCCTTGAAAGATGGGTTTTATAAGACATGTGATAATCCCATTCGTTAATGATTTAAGGCGACATTTCACTAGTAGATGGAGGTGTTGGGTGAGAGGACGGGCGAACATGGGGACGGGGAGGAGGAGACGGGAGAACAGAGGGACAGACGAATGGAGAAACAGTAGAGCAGAAAGCTAGAGGAAATGACAAACAGAAGGACGAATAGACAACAGAGGGACAAAGAAACAGAAGAACGGAGAATCAGACTACCAGAGAAAAGGACAAACGAACGGAGAGATACAACAGACGGGGTCCCGGTGCATGGTGTGTCTTGCTAGGGAGGAATAGGGTCGGTCCGTGTGTGTGTGATGTGTTATGTTGTGCTGGCCGTCCCTCAACCCGCCTCGCCTGTCAGTCTTGTACTCTCTGGTGGCTGGGTGTACCTGCGTCTGTCGTTCTCCCTCCCTTCTTTTCCTTCCTTAGTTCTTTCCTCCGTTTACATGCAACTTCTTCTCCTTCTAGTCTGAGATGCTGAGTGTCTGATAAACCGTAGAGTGTAAAAACAGAGAGTCAAAGGTCAGTGTGTTGAGGTTTACTTGCAATTTGAATGGCGGCTTCATAATTTGGACTGGTGGTTGAGGGAAGTCTGCCTGCGTATAAGCTCGCTCCCTCCCTCTATCCCCCCCACTCCCTCCCTCCCTCGCCCTTTCGTTGCTTTCCCTTTCGCTAAAATTGCTCTCACATCTATAACTCTCCCTTGCACTTTCGCCCTTGCCTTCCTTTCTCTTTCATCCGTATGTTGGCTGGCGTCTAATGTACAACTCTTCTCTCCTTTCGCCTGGTCGTTCCTTTCCCTTCCACCTATACTGTATATTTTATTGACTTTTGCAACTTTTATCGACTTTATGTTTCGCTTACCTCGGCGTCGAATGTGTACTGTGACTGTTTTAATGGGGAAGGTTTGTGTTGGTCATTCTGGAGCAGCTGAAACCTCCAAACTATTCCAAGCAACAGAACACCATTATTATTTTTGCTCTTCTGGTCCTGTTTCCTGGCATACATTGGAGGAATTAAGGCACTCCAATGTAACAAAAACGAATTACCACCTTAATCCTTGGCGAGGGTACCACACTGAAACAATATCCTCCGTTTTTTTTTTTTTTTTTTATTCAACTTTTGTCTCCCTCCGTCCTTCAACTCGTTTTCAATAGGCTGACGGACATCGGCAAATATTAGCAGCAGCAGAACCTAACCTGAGAGCGGAAGATGAGGGTCAGAGGCCGAAGGAAACAAACAGGTGCTTGTATTATACATTTCTTTACTCAGTCCCTCCCATTCATTCACATCAGTTTCTCTCTTAAGGCTAAGTGGTTTTCAGTTAAAGAATTAAGTTGATTTGCCGTAAAACACACACACACACACACACACACATACACTAACACTAACACACACATACACACACCGGTAAAGCGAGCGTCAGAGGTCAGTGTTTTTTAAGAGTTGCTTTTATTTTAAATACCCACTTGAAATTCAGGACTTGCACGTGATGCACCTCAGTTGTTTAAAGTCGGGGCAGGAGGCGTCGCTTTATGGCTTAGTTATTATTGTTATGAGCTACGTACGTCAGGAGGAGGAGGAGGAACAGGAGGAGGAGGAGGAGGCGGAGGAGGAGGAGGAGGAGGAGGAGGAGGAGGAGGAGGAGGAGGAGGAGGAGGAAGAGGAAGAAGATGATGAAGAGGGGGAGGAACATGAGGAGAAAGAGGAAGAAGATGAGGAGGAGGAGGAGAAAGAGGAAGATGAGGAGGAGGGGGAGGAAGAGGAGACTTTTTAGTGTTTTATTACCATGGGTTGACCTGAGAGTTTTTCCTTCTGTGGGAGTTTAAAAGTTTATTATTATTTTTCTTTATACATGAGGGTTCTGCTTGCATGTGTTTCTGGCTTCGCAGTGTGTGTGTGTGTGTGTGTGTGTGTGTGTGTGTGTGTGTGTGTGTGTGTGTGTGTGTGTGTGTGTGTGTGTGTGTGTGTTTGGAGTTTGTATATGTGTGTTTTTTGTGTGTGTGTTTGTATGGTAGGGGCATGAGGGAAGGAGGGAGAAAGGGGAGGGAAAAACAGTGTGTGTGTGTGTGTGAGAGAGAGAGAGAGAGTGTGAGTGTGTGTGTGTGTTTACTGGTTTATGTGGCAGGTTCGCTCGTTGGATTCAATAGGAGGGGCGGCTGGACTCATTGTGCTAAATACTGGCGGTGATGGGACCATTGTGTAAGGTAGTCCCGGTCATTATATTTTTACCGTGTAGGGAACTCGGGTTAATAAATGGTTAGTTAGGTTACATGTGTGCTAGCTATTTTTGGTGTATATTACTGTGGTGGTATAGAGAGCTGTCCAGAGGTGCTCACAATATCATGTATGTATGTATGTATGTATAATGTGAAGGTAGGATTGATAGGACTAGATTGACATAATTTTTCCTTGACGAAATGAAATGACTAGATTATTTTTGTAAATTATTATTATTATTATTGTTATTATTGCTATAATGATAATAATAATAATAATAATAATAATAATAATAATAATAATAATTATTATTATTATTATTATTACTATTATTATTATTTTTATTATTATTATTATTATTATTATTATTATTTCGGTGAGCTGAAAGAGATTAAAGAGATTATTTCTTTAGGTGAATTAAATTTGTTCAACTTGTATCTTTAAGAGCGTGTATTTATATATATATATATTTAATAAATTAATATGAGAAAAAACATATATATTTCTTTTCTAATAAATTAAAAGGGTCGAGACTTTTTCTTTTTGGCGAGGATTAATTTGGAGTGTGTGTCTTCCTCCACACTGTGTCAGGAAACAAGAACGTCTACAACCTATTGAGGAATACTGTATATATTATGTATGTGTGTCTGTTGGGTGGCACAGTGTGGAGGAAACAGTATCATCCAATTTACCGACCAAATTAAAGGCCCCTTAATCCAAGTGACATATAATAATGTTTAGATATTTATATAAAACACACACACACACACGCACACACACACACACACACACACACACACACACACACACACACACTAACAAAAAAACAACAACAACTGATGGCGAGATATTCAGTGTGTAAAATCATGCATCAACACACACACACACACACACACACACACACACACACACACACACACACACACACACACACACACACACACACACACACACACACACACACACACACACACACACACCCAACACACACACACTACATACACACACACACACGAAAAAAAAAAAAAAAAAAAACTGAAGGCGAGATATTCAGTGTGTAAAATCGAGCATCAAACATATTTCCCGTCTGAGAAAAAAGAGCACTGTGAGAAATCATTTTAAAAAGCTTCCATCACTTCACGAACATTTTCACAATATAATTTTTCCAGGAAATATATATATATAAAGGATATACGTTTAAAAAAAATATATACATAAAAAAAATATATATAAGGAAAGAATTGTGAGGATAAATGCTAAATCAATTTCATCGCAGGTTTGTCTCTCGTAAAAGTCTTATTCTGGAGTTCACGGTTATCAAAACACTACTCCCATAAAACTTGACTAACTTAACTGGAATTAAAATGACTGTGACTGTGTGTGTGTGTAGTGATGTGGATGAGGGTGTGTGTGTGTGTGTGTGTGTGTGTGTGAGGGTGTGTAGTGATGTGGATGAGGGTGTGTGTGTGTGTGTGTGTGTGTGTGTGTGTGTGTGTGTGTGTGTGTGTGTGTGTGTGTGTGTAGTGATGTGGATAAGTGTGTGTGTGTATGTGTGTGTGTGTGAGGGTGAGGATGTGTAATGATGTGGATAAGTGTGTGTGTGTGTGTGTGTGTGTGTGTGTGTGTGTGTGTGTGTGTGTGTGTGTGTGTGTGTGTGTGTGTGTGTGTGTGTATGTGTGTGTGTGTGTGTGTGTAGTGATGTGGATGAGGGTGTGTGGATGAAGTGTGTGTGATGTAGTAGGAAAATTGGAGGTAAACGAGTCCTTTAAATATTGCCACGAAACACCAAGCACCTACTGTATATGAAAGGAGCTTGTTTTCATGGCATGGTCAGGAAGAATCAGAAGCCTCCAATTCTCATACACAATCACAGGGACCTTTAATATTCGTGGGGCATTTTGACTTTGTGTTGAAATTATTAGGTAGCTCTTGATTCCACCCCCCCCAAAATAATAATATACTGTATATAATTGTATAATATGTTTTCAGTATGTGTTCAGGCCTATACTCAGGAGGAAGGAGTCTCCCTCTAATGTAAACACAAGTGACTATCCCTTGGAGTTGTTAGTGTCATTCAATTATTTTATTAAGGGAAGGTCACAGATAATTTGTTACCTATTGTGAGTATTTTTTTTTTTTTTTTTTTTTTGTCAAGCCTGGTGAACATGTACATACAGTAGTGGCTTCAATTCCACTTCTCACTTCTTTGTTATTTTTCGTAAGCATAATAAAAATTTAATATTAATTTTACCAAACAATTACAATTCCAACCTAATTCTTCATGACCTATAAGCATTGATATATTTACAACATACTAACTTAAAGGTTTATCATGGTGAAAGGAAATTTTTTTCTTTAGCTGATAAAAATTAATAATTAAGAGAGGTAATAAATATCACTTGCAGCTGTGGATATGCAGAGGGAAGCAATGAACCTGACAGTTGATATATATATATATATATATATATATATATATATATATATATATATATATATATATATATATATATATGAAATTCATTATATATATAAAAAACACTGAGATACTTTGCAAAAAGATTTCTGGGGAAAGCTGGCTTTATGAGAATGTTCTGTAATGGACTCAGAGACTTTGAAACAGAAATAATGACGTCTGAAATATATGTCCATACCTTCAGCATAATGACGTCTACAGTATATATATGTCCATACCTTCAGCACTCCTGCCCTTCATCCTGAAATGTGAAAAAGAAATGGTTTGATTAGAGGCGGTTGAGAAGAAACAAAAATTAAAAACAAAGATGCTACAGAAATATAAAAATAAATGGAAAAACAAGGAAATCAATATCAGCCCATTACATGCATATAATGACACAAATAATCGACGTACATACATACATACAATTATTCAAAGATAAAAATATACATAAATACAAATGAAACACACATCAAGACAAGGATAACAGATTTCAAATATCAGATAAAATAAAGGAATTGATAAAATGGATATAATCAGTAAATTATAGTCTTGATGATGATAGTGGAAAGGATGGCGCAAGAGATGTTGTTGTTGTTGTTGTTTTTGTTGTTGTTATTGTTGTTGGTGGTGGTGCTAGAGATGTTGTTGTTGTTGTTGGTTGTGCTGGAGATGATGATGTTGTTTTTGTTTTTGTTGTCGTTGTTGTTGTTGGTGGTGGTGCTAGAGATGATGATGTTTTTTTTGTTTTTGTTTTTGTTGTTGTTGGTGGTGGTATCAATGAAAAAAGTGATGGTGGTGGTAATAATAATATAGGTTTAGTAGTGGTGGTGATGATGGTAGTGGTGGTAGTGGTGGTAGTGATGATGGTAGTGGTGGTAGTGATGATGGTAGTGGTGGTAGTGATGATGAAGTAGTGATAGTGAAGGGGGTTGTGATGCCAGTGACGGTAATGGGGAGGGGGGAGAAAGAGGGGGAGAAAGGGAAAGAGGGCCCCATCATTCCCCCCTACCCCACCACCCCCACCATCACCCCCGGGAAAGAGGGCCCCATCATTCCCCCCCACCCCTCCCCAGTCCAACACAACACAACACCACCACCACCAGCAGATGTACCGATAGTGAGAGGAGGAATGTGACAGTCCAACTCTCTCATCTCAGTTCCTATCACCGCTACAAAAATATTAAGTTTCCTGTCCAGATTCACCGATTATTGTTTTTGACCCAGAATCTAAATTTGTGTGTGTGTGTGTGTGTGTGTGTGTGTGTGTGTGTGTGTGTGTGTGTGTGTGTGTGTGTGTGTGTGTGTGTGTATACTGACTTTTACATTGGAGTGCCTTGATTCCTCCAAAGTATGCCAGGTAATAAGACCAAATGAACAAAAATAATGGTGTTCTGTTACTTGGAAGATAGATAGATAAATAAATAAATGGGTAAATAAATAAATTGGTAGATAAATAAATAAATTGATATATACATAAGTAAATTGTAGCTAGATCAATAATTTGGTAGATAAATAAATAAATTGGTAGATAAATAAATAAATTGGTAGATAAATAAATAAATTGGTAGATAGATAAATTTATTGTTAGATAAATAAATACATTGGTACATAAATAAATAAATTGGTAGATAGATAAATAAATATATTGGTAGATAAATAAATAAGTTGATAGATAAATAAGTAAATTGGTAGATAAATAAATAAAATGATAGATAAATAAATTGGTAGATAAATAAATTCAGATTCGACCCTCAGCTCGCTAACTCGTAAACATACACACACACGAACACATACATATTCACTAATTCTCTGGCTCATTTGCATGCTCATTTTTTACACACACACACACACACACACACACATACACACACACACACACACACACACACACACACACACACACACACACACACACACACACACACACACACACACACACACACACACACATCCTTGGGTCCTCGGATTGATAGAATGCTTGCATTCTCTCCCAGCTTTGTGTCTGGTCTATTTTGATAATAATGATAATAATAATAATAATAATAATACAACCTCCGTTCACACACACACACGCACTCACACATCCTTTTACACCCTCCTTTACACACACACACACACATCCTCTTACACCCTCCTTCACACACACACACTCACATGCACACACTCACACACACCCTCCCTCCCTCCCTCCCTCTATCACTCACTTTCTCACTCGTGGCAATCGGAACAAAACTTTGAGAAAATGTTACGTTGCCCGCAGCCCCGTAATGTCAAACGAATTAGCACGAAAAGTCTCAGATTTAGACCAACTCCTGAATAATTTAACCGACGAGAGAGAGAGAGAGAGAGAGAGAGAGAGAGAGAGAGAGAGAGAGAGAGAGAGAGAGAGAGACTGTAGTTTACCCGCCAACTGTATGTCAAATTTTGCGGTGAAATAGTCAGTCAGTCAGTCAGTCAGTCAGTCTCTCTCTCTCTCTCTCTCTCTCTCTCTCTCTCTCTCTCTCTCTCTCTCTCTCTCTCTCTCTCTCTCTCTCATATATGAAAACAAGTATTAATTCCTTAGTTCACTATATCACTAATTAATGGCCCATAACACAAGCAAACATTTTCCTTCGTCTCCCGTCCTTCATTTTCCAATTTTGTGCCTTATTTATTCCATTCTGATGAGACAATTTCCTTTAATTTCAATAAGACGATGCCGGGGGTCTGACGAAAGAAAAAGAGAGAGAGGGAGGGAGGGAGGGAGAGACAACAGGGAGACTGGAAAGGTGAATGAGAGGGGGAGAGAAGGAGGGATGAAAGGAGAAGGGGAGGAAGGGAGAGAAGAAGGGAGGTAAAAAGGTAGAAATGCAGAAAGGGAGGTAGGAAGGGAGAGAGGGAGAGAATTAAAGAGGTAGTAAGAGAGGTAGGGAAGAAAAGAGGGAGTAAGGGAGGTAGGAAGGGAGAGAGGGAGAAAATAAAAGAGGAAAGGAGAGAGGTAGAAAATAAAAGAGGAAAGGAGAGAGGTAGAAAATAAAGGAGGGAGTAAGAGAGGTAGGAAGGGAGAGAGGGAGAAAATAAAAGAAGAAAGGAGAGAGGTAGAAAATAAATGAGGGAGTAAGAGAGGTAGGAAGGAAGGAAGGGAGAGAGGGAGTAAGGAGTGGTGGACATAGAGTGGATGGAGAGCGACAGTTATCGTGGACAGGTAAGGTCTGGCATTACCCTCAGCAACCCCTCATTACCTTAGCTCTCCTGCCCCACCTGGCTCTCTACTCTAGGTCCTCTCCTCTCTACTCCTGTCTGTTTGTCTCACTGTCTTACTGTCCCACCTGCATGGCTTTCTATGTTCTCTCGTCTCTACTCCTGTCTGTTTGTCTTACTGTCTCACTGAATGTCTTACTGTCCCACCTGGCTATCTAGGTCCTCTCCTCTCTACTCCTGTCTCTGTCTGTCTGTCTCACTGTCTCACTGAATGCCTTACTGTCCCACTTGCATGGTTCTCTGTGTTCTCCCCTCTCTTGTATGTCTCTCTATCTCTGTCTGTCTCTCTGTCTCTGTCTGTCTGTCCTATTGAATAATTTACTAACCTGTTTCACATTCATTTACAACACTGACCTACACCTCCTATGTATCTTATTGACCCACACACCTGCTGTCTTCTACACCTACACACATCTGCCCCCTCTACCTGCCTTTCTAACTGACACACCTGCAATGCTCTCTGCTGTACTGACACACACACACATACATCTGCCTGTCTTTCTACCGACATCTGTTATCACTCCCACTTAC
>JAWZYT010006707.1:0-45801 GCA_034508575.1 Petrolisthes manimaculis
AAAAACGCTCGCCACCAGCACGACTCATCCCCCAAGCCCCCCCCCCCCTAAAAACTGGCTCTGGAGAAGCAAATTATACCAGGGCGAGGAAAAGCAAGCAAGTAGGTAAATTAAGCAAGCAAGCAAACAAGAAGCAGATTAAGTAGCTAAGAGAACAGGTAAACAGAGAAGCAGACAGGCAGGCAAGAAAGGAAAAGGAAAGCAGTTAGGAGAGCAGGGGAGGTAGACGAAGCAAGCAAGCAAGTATGTATGTATGTATGTATGTATGTATGTATGCAGGCAAGCAACACCCACCGAGCGGTAACCCTGCACTGAACACCTCCCTTAATGACGGGGCGGACGGACAGGTGAGAGGAAGGGGGTCGGGCGGTCACCTCACTAATTAGGCCCTATAATTCATGGGGGGGGGGGGGTGAAGGTGAAGGCAGACGACGGCACCAGTGAGAAAATTAAGCCATAACCCAACGAAGAAGAGGACGAGAGAGGGAGATGAGAGAGGAGAAGAGAGGGAGGAGGGAAGGGAAGAGAAGAATACGAAGGAAAGATTTAAATGTTGTAGAAGGGAAAGGGAAAAGGGTTAACAGGAATACGAGGAAAGCGAAGAAACAAGAGAAAGGAGGAAAGACGAGGAGGGACGGGGAGAGAGAGGTCCAGGAGAGGAATTAAGTGAAAGAGGGAGAGAAGGGAATAGGAGGGAGAAACAGACAGAGACGGAGAATGAAGAACAGATTAAAACGGATCAGGACAACGAAGCTACAAAAGAAGGAAGAAGAACAGAGAACAAAGTGGACGGCTGAAAAGAAAAAATATATATATTGTGAGGGAAGGACGGGGAAAGGAGGATGTGGAGATGAAGGGGAAAGGAGGATATGGAGGATGAAGGGGAAAAGGAGGATATGGAGGATGAAGGGAAAAAGGAGGATGTGGAGGATGAAGGGGAAAGGAGGATGTGGAGGATGAAGGGGAAAGGAGGATATGGAGGATGAAGGGAAAAGGAGGATGTGGAGGATGAAGGGGAAAGGAGGATATGGAGGATGAAGGGAAAAGGAGGATGTGGAGGATGAAGGGGAAAGGAGGATATGGAGGATGAAGGGAAAAGGAGGATGTGGAGGATGAAGGGAAAAAGGAAGAGATATGGAGGATGAAGGGGAAAAGGAGGATATGGAGGATGAAGGGGAAAAGAGGATGTGGAGGATGAAGGGGAATGTGCAGCTGGTTGGCCGGTCGGTAGGATGAGTGAAAGGGATGAAAATTAAGAGAGTGAAGGAAGGAGAGAAAAGCAACACGGAAGACAGAAACAAGGGTATATGCACATGCAAACTCAGCTTAACACACACACACACACACAGCTCATGGTATGATAAGAAAAGGGAACACACAATTTATGGTATAATAGGAGAAGGGAAAAAGAGCCAGAGGAAAGAAAGGAAGAGAGTGAAAACGAAAGAGAGAAAGAGTGAAAACAAAAGTGAGAGAAAGGCGAAGAAAAAGGAGCCTGAAGAAAAGGGCGAATGGACGAGAAAAACATAAAGAGACCGAGGGACCCTTAAAAAAAAGTCCCATTTGTCAACTTTCTTAACCTGTTAAACACAACCTTGGTGACGGTGGTAATGGAAGGGTGTGGAGGTGGGTTGGTTCTCATGCCCCCACCCCTTCCTCCTTTACCCTCTCGTGGGGAGGAAATTACTCTCGCTAGTATATAATCAAGGCGTCGATTTGGGCGTTGCTGTAACCACGTCCCTGTCGAGTCGTCCATTCAATTAACAATTAGAGTCTTGACGGACGAGACTTATGGAGGTGAGTGGTGGTGGGGAGGTGGGAGGAGGGGAGGAGGAGGGGAAAGGGAGGAGGGGAGAGGGAGGAGGGAGAGGGAGGAGGGGAGGAGGTGAGAGGGAGGAGGGAGGGGAAGAAACGGTGGGAATGGAAGAAGGATGGAGAAGTGGGAAAGAAGTAAATGGGAAATGGGAAAGAAGGTGTCAAGAAAGGAAGAATACAGTTATAAGGCGAAATAAGAGAAAAGAAGGAGTATTTGTGGTAGGAGAAAGTAAACTGGATAAAGTAGAAGGTGAGAAAAGGATGAAACAAGGACCAAACCAAAAGGAGGTAAGGAGGAGGAGGAGGAGGAGCTGGTAAAGAGGAAGATGAGGACGAGGCAAGGAGGTGTGGTAGTTTGGAGTGGGTGTGAAGAGGCGGTGTTGTCGGTAAGTTGTTTGGCTGGGAGAGGGACGGGGAGGGGGGTGGAAGAGAGGAAGGAGGAGAGAGACGGGGGAGAGAGGGGGAGATAGAGGGGGAGAGAGAGGAGGAGAGAGAGGGGAGAGAGAGGGGGACAAGGAGAGGAACTGGTAGAGGGTGTGGGGTCCAGTGTTGGTTTTCTTAATGGTGTGTAGTGTTGTTTGTTGTCGACGGTGGCATGTATTTATTATTAGTGTAAAAAATTGTGTTGCTTTCGTGATGGTCAGTAAGGTTTAAAAAATAGTGTTCCTTTTCTTATTAATGTGTAGTGTTACGTTGATTTGCATTGGTCTTCTTACTAGTGTGTATCAATAAAGACTGTGTATTGCTAATCGTCTGTTACAACCAGAAAAAAAGTTACATTTTCCCAACGCCTTTATCAATCCAATCCCTTCAGATACACTATCATTAACAATAGGCAACAGACACATCTCAACCAACCATACATCACTCTACAATTGATTATACCGCTATAGAGCACTGTATAATATATGAATATATGTAAATAGATATGGCACTATATAATATAAATATCACTACAACAGTTTACGGTGTATCAATTTCACTTTACACCAAGTGCATTACAAGTATATTAAGTATTGTATTTCTATGTACAGTATGTATGTCACAATGTTACTCGCATCAGGTATCATACACAACTTGAAATGTATATTTTCACCCATGGCTCCAGTGAAAAAATATATATATTATTATTAATATTACACACACACGCACACACACAGTCTGTGAACTGTATTTCCAACACTATAGTACTACTATTACTACTACTACTCTTACTACTACTACTACTGCTACTACTAGACGTGCAGTCAGCTGATCCCGTGTTAACTCATTCTTTTGCTAATTCATTAGCATTATTTAAAGCACGGTGAGTGTTAAGTAAGAGAGAGAGAGAGAGAGAGAGAGAGAGAGAGAGAAGGGGGTGGGGGTGAAGTGGAGAGCGACGAAAGAGACAATGAGCGAGAAATAGATAGACAAGGAACAGAAAGAGAAATGCAGATGTAGTAAATGTAGAAGTAAAGTTAAGGTGACCATGAAACATCAGATGTGCCTCTGCTAAAACAGAGAATGACAAGCAACTGAATCTCCTCAACCTAACCACTATAGTACTATCATGCACCTTGTTTCTTACCAATTTTATCTCTCTACTATAATCTTTCCTTCTTTCCCTATACTTCTATTCATTTTATTTCTTTACCTTTTGTTCACCTGATACATTCATTTACCGTCTACTCATTTCTCACTTTTGGAAACACTCATACCACCGCAGACGTCTCATGCAGCCACTATACGATAATAAAGCAGTCAATGTTCTCTCTCATATTTATCACTTAGAAATTACACAGCCATCCCTCTGAATTACCGCCACTCACTCCCTCCCTCCCTCCCTCAACTCACTCGCCCAGGATTGACTGTTTAATTCTCTACTTTCAACCCCCCCTTACTACTCATACCCACATCCACACACCACCTCCCCTCGCATACACAGACAAATACATTACTTTCCTTCAACACAAGCCAAAAAGTTAATCACGGATCTCCCTATTATATCCCTTTTACGTCTGCCCTTCTACTTTGGCAGATGAGTTCCTATTTTTGCGAACGAGTGTACCAGGTGTGTGTGTGTGTGTGTGTGTGTGTGTGTGTGTGTGTGTGTGTGTGTGTGTGTGTGTGTGTGGTGTGTGTGTGTGTGTGGTGTGTGTGTGTGTGTGTGTGTGTGTGTGTGTGTGTGTGTGTGTGTGTGTGTGTGTGTGTGTGTGTGTGTGTGTGTGATGAATGAGGGTCTGGTCACAACAGTCTCATCATCATCATACATGGACACTATACTAAGCTTAACGTAAGTACATTAATTGATATTATTCATTATTAGTTCCGAGTCGTGCTGGGAGAGGGAGAGAGAGGGAGAGAAAGATAGAAAGAGAGTGGAGAGAGAGACAGAGGGAGAGAAGAGAGAGGGAGAGAAAGAGAGAGGGAGAGAGGGAGAGGGAGTGAGTGAGAACGAGAATGGAAGGAGGAGGGATTTAGAGGTGAAGTGCAAGAGAGAGTGGAATACTGAAGGGAGACAACGAAAGAATTCAAGAGATAAAATTGAGCACAGGATAGGAGAGAAACTGAGTGAATAAGAATGAGATAGCGAAGGAAAAGAATCAGTAGGTGGAGGAGGAGGAGGAGTAAGAGAGCATAGAATATATATAGGAGGGTTGTGGAGGGCAGCATATAACAGTAAGGAGGAAGGGAAGGGGAAGGGAAGGGGGAAGGGAGGGAGGGAGGGAGGGAGGAAGGGTGTTAAAAGGGTTGTGGAGGGCAGCATATAACAGTAAGGGTGTAAGGAAGGGAGGGAGGTAGGAAGGGAGGGAGGTAGGAAGGGAGGGAGGGTAGGAAGGGGTGATAGGAGAGGACTGATCATGAGTGAAGGGAAAGTGTGTAGAAGAGAAGCATGCAGAGAATAGGATGAGAATAATTATATAGAGTGATGGGGCATGGTGGGAGGGAGGGGAGGGAGGGAGGGAGAGGGTGAAATGATGCATGGATTGTAGAGTAGTATTATTAGAATCACGGCATCTCCTAAAAATAACCTGGGAAGTTATGCTCTTCTTTATCATGCAAATGATGTATAACATTAATGAGCTTCCTCCTGAAAATAAACGCGGAAACCAATATAAGTTTCAACGAGATGCATATGCAAAATATTACTAATGATGAGGTGTCCGAAAAAGTTTTGGACTAAAATAAAATTATACGTTTCATTATCATATTTTAATGTCTGTAAACAAAACACAAGCGAACATTTTAGTACAACACACACGACAAATATGACCAATTAACAGCAACAAAATGTCTGTTTAGACGAAAAACAGGAAATCAAAGTTCTCAGGTGATGTAGTGTTGTCTTTAGTTCTCTTAAATCTTTACCGGGTGTGGTAATGCAAATTGACTGGAAAATACAACATGCACTTTCCACTCTCATTATACACCTCTTAGCCAATTCATGAAAACGCGAGGCAGCTGGCTTATATAACGTATATAGGCAGCTGGCTTATATAACGTATAGTTCACCGTTTATGAATAATTTAAATGGAGGTATATAATATACATATTCTCAGGAGAATAAAACCGTCTGCAGTTAATTGATAATCAACTTCCTTGACATGGAAGGGAGAACCGTGCAATAAATGCTTTAATTTTTAACTAAAGACAACAATAATAATAATAATAATAATAATAATAATTCCCGCAGGAGATACGAACATTTCTCTGTCTATCACGTCCTCTTCGTAAATTCCTCAATCCCCTAGTCCCACGCTCTCTACCTCTCTTCCGTCCGTGGCAAATAATAAATGCATATATGTGTGTATATGTTTGCATTGTCCAGCGAGCGTCACGCCAACCACCACCACCACCGCCAAACAATATTCGGGAAATCCTGAGTCTATTCTTAATCGAACTTTTGCAGCTTCGGATAAAAATAGTACTTTCGAGTTGAGTTGGGTGAAGGGGAATAAAGCTGGTTTGGGATGGGGGTTGGGGATGGGGGTTGGGGGATGGGGGCTTAGGGATGGGGGATGGGGGATGGGGGCTTAGGGATGGGGGATGGGGATGGGGGCTTAGGGATGGGGATGGGGGTTGGGGAATAAAGCAGGTTTGGGATGGGGGTTGGGGGATGGGGGTTGAGGATGGGGGATGGGGTATAGAGATGGGGGTTGGGGTATAGAGATGGGGGTTGGGGTATAGAGATGGGGGTTGTGGGTTTAGGAATGGGGGTTAGGGTAGGAGTTAAGGGTAGGGGATAGGAGGAGAGTGGTGGGAATGAAGGTAGGTTTATAATGTGTGTAATAATAATGTGTATTCGTGTAAACATTCACCCTTCCAGCTCCCTTCTCCTTACCCCTGTCATGTCTCTCTGTCTTAGCACCATCCACGCACCCTTTTCCAGTCGTCCAAACTTCTTCATTACCACCTGACCCCATCCTCACTGCTGTCCTATACACTCCTTCCTATTCCCCATTATGGTACTTTCTTCTCCACACACTACATCCCAATGCTTTATACGCCTCCCCATTCACCACTACCTACCTACCTACCTACCCACCCACTCACCACGCACAGGCTCTGTTTTCTTACTTTTTCACTTGCCCCACCCCCCCCCCCCTTTCCGATCCATACGTCGACGCTGTAATTGTTGTAAATCTCTCCCTCCCTGAAGGCAAAAAAAATAGGGGGCTGGTCATCTCGGGGTTCTGAATGTTAAATGCACATTCGGCGGGAAAAAGGGGTCGACTTAAAAGATTTTAAAACCTTTCAGCACATGAAACATCTCCGACCAATGCCACACTCTGCATGTTCAAAACTCCGTTCCGCATACAAGGCCTTTTCTCCAGCAAATGGATCCGAGCCAATCAGCGCGCGGGAACCTCTATGGCCGGCCAATCAGCGGGGGGCTTCAGGTCAGTTCAAGACCCCCCCGATCTACGCCCGGGGAGGTCCTCGGAGCTTGTTCTCTCGGTGAATAAATCCAGAAACAAGTCTCTTTCTGCAACAAGGAGGCTGAGGGGTCGGGTCGATACTCGGGCGATAGTTGTAAGCAATGGCCGCTTAAAGTGCCTCTTCTACCTCTACCTACCTCTCACACACACACACACCTAGGCTAACCTGCTCCTCTTATACTATAGATCGTCCTTTATTCTTTATTCTCCTCTCTCTCAGATCAGTAGACTAATCAAACAGCCTCGTAAGAATAACTTTAGCATTGTTTATTTTGATACTCCCTTTGTAATCTGCGTAATCTTCCTCCTCTTCCTCAACCCTCACCCTGTTCCTACCTGGCTATCAATTTGATTACCAAACTGGATTATTAAGTGATTATAGAGTCGGTGGGTAGTTAAGGCAAGTTTAGAGGCTGTTCCTGAGGTGGCCGTAACTCAGCCTTTTTAATATATTTTCTCTCGCCGCCTTCAACACATTTTCCCAGTAATAATAATAATAATGATAAAGATAATAATAATAATAATAATAATAATAATAATAATAATAATAATACGATTATGGTTACATGTTATTGACACTGTTCTCGAATGACTTACTAAACTTTGTACGACGGTATATAGGATTCATGTGTCATTTATATAGACTGACTTTAGTCCATCTATCACATCAAGGACTTAAAGTGTTGTTGATATGGTATTTGGTTTATGGTATTGGTTTGGTATCATTGCTATGGTATGGTATTTGGTTGATATGGTATTATTTTGTTTATGCTTAACCCTTGGACGTCAGTAGAAAGATGGTGTGGAATTAGTCAGAGATAATGGAAGCTTCGTCAATCCTCCCTTGTCCTATGGTATGTCTATGCATGAATGGTCGTGTGTATGAAACTTACAGCACTTCATCATTATGCAGTACAGACATAAAAAAATCTTGCCCCTTCCATAAACCCTTCCCCAATAGAATACTGGTCACAAAAACTTACAATGGATAATCATATGGTTAATTAAGTAAGTATTAATCTATACTGAATATCCAATTGTTATTATTATTTTCCTGACGGTAACTTTCCACATCTGATAACATAGACAGATTACTTGGACTCCATGCCGTAAACTAAGTGTCTTAAGTCATGCATTAGCCAATCAGATGTAACTTAATGATGTCATACTGTGGAAGTTTACAGTCAGGCGAATTGAAAACAGACCACAGAAAACAGCAGTAGGTATACAATATAATTAACAAAACAAGACACGAGGAAATAATGAAGATAATTTCTATCCAAATGGGGAGGGGGAGGAGGAGAAGGTGAAAGAAGAGGTATCTAGATTTATGTGTGTGTGTGTGTGTGTGATAGAGAGAAAATACAACAACAAAAAATATAAGTAATAGAAAAAATCCATCTCCTCTTCCTCTCTCCCTCCCCATCCCATCCCATCTGCAACAAAAGGTAAACAAACACACAGAAGGTATACTGAATGTCAAGTTAAGTGTGGTGGGAGGTGTTGGTACTCACGGCATTGGCGGCGGCGGCGTCCGGGGCAGGAGGAGCCACCGAGCACGACCACCCCTGACCGCTCCCTCGCCCACGTACCTGTAATGACAACAACAACAACTTATCAATAACAATAATAACAAAAACAATATCAATAATAATAATAATAATAAATAAAAATAATAATAATAATAAATAAAAATAATAATAATAATAAATAAAAATAATATATAATAATAAATAAAAATAATATATAATAATAATAATAATAATAATAATAATAACAAAAATATCAGAAATCATAACCCCCAGTATAATTGATCATGGATAATGGTAAACATAAACATACAACTGCAACATATACAAAATTACTACACGAGACAAATCAAAGCAACAACACTGTTACAACTTTAATTTTAGTGCAATATAAAACCTCACCTTTGCAATATTACGAGTACACTGCAAAAATACACCAATTTTTGATTCAAACACTAAATAATATCAATGTACAGGAACACCAACCCAAAGTAGCATGATATAATATTACACTGTAACATACACTCATGTGTTAGTATCCGTTCAGCAGTGCTATACGACGGTAGGTGCTAATTTAATATGTGTGTGTGTGTGTGTGTGTGTGTGTGTGTGTGTGTGTGTGTGTGTGTGTGTGTGTGTGTGTGTGTGCAATAGTCCACCACTTTCATTTGGCCATTACAGATATTACTAATCTGTAAGGAGGAGGAGGAGGAGGAGGAGGAGGAGGAGGAGGAGGAGGAGTAGGGAGGGGAAGTAGAAAGAGCGTCGTACCGATAATTGTGGGTGGTGTTCCCCTTCCCTGCACCTCACCCCCATCCTCACCACTTCTGGGTTATACATAAACAATATGCATTCTGAACTCCGCGTAACTTTACAATAGTGGTGATGAGAATAATGGCATTTGTGGAGTTAATGACCGTATAGGTAATAATGACAGTGATTATTATTGTTGTAAAATGGTTATATATATTACATAAAAGATGACCGACAAAATGCTTAACTTGTTCTGAATCTAATGGTTATAATTATAATAGAAAATGTAGCTACAGTAGCCTACGTCTCATTCATTACACTATAAATATTAGAGATCCCCATGAGATGTGATTGGAGAAAGGGAATTTAGTACTGATCTAATATGTTCATTCATAAAGACAAGAGCGAGTACAACACCAAGTAACCAGGAACAACTGTATTGATATCCAGTTAGGAATTAGATGAGTGAGTGAGCAAACGAATGAGAAAATAAATGAGTGAGTGAGTAATTGAATGAGAAAGAAAGTGAGTGAGTAAGTGAGTGAGTGAGTGAATGAGAAAGAAAGTAAGTGAGTGAGTGAGTGAATGAGAAAGAAAGTGAGTGAGTGAGTGAGTGAGTGAGGGAAGAACACCAATATTGTCAGCGATTGCAATCACATTAATAACTCATGCACTAAAGAGGATACATGCATTACACTATATAATTAACACATACACATACATAATTATATACTGTTATTATATACATGCACAAAAAATCACTAATATTATAGTAATAAATCTCACATACATAAATATATGATAAAAAACGATCCTTTTGAATAAGTAAAAATTAATCAAGGTAGAAATAATTGAACACTCGACCACAACCATTCTCCCAGAGCCATTGGATATTAACACCTTCATTCATAATATTAACCTGCAGGAAAAAGAGAGAATAAGAAGGAAGGAAGGAAGGAAGGAAGGAAGGAAGGAAGGAAGGAAGGAAGGAAGGAAGGAAGGAAGGAAGGAAGGAAGGAAGGAAGGAAGGAAAGGAAAGGGAGGGGGGGAGGGGGGAGGGAGAGGGGAAGGAGAGGGGAGGGAGTGAGGGAGGGAAGGGAGGGAGCGAAAGGAAGGAGGGATAAGAAAATTAAAGGCAAAATTAAGAGATTTGGTTAAGCTAAGGAATAAGAAAGTAAAGAGGAAGTAAGATACTAGGAATAGACATGAAAGTCAGAGGTGAAGAACAAGTGAGAGAGAGAGAGAGAGAGAGAGAGAGAGAGAGAGAGAGAGAGAGAGAGAGAGAGAGAGAGAGAGAGAGAGAGAGAGAGAGAGAGAGAGAGAGAGAGAGAGAGAGAGAGAGAGAGAGAGAGAGAGAGAGAGAGAGAGAGAGAGAGAGAGAATAACCAACATAACAAAAGGAAAGTAGAGACGACAGGAGAAGAGGTTAACCTACATACATGGGATAGATATCTGTCTGTGCCATCAAAGTACTAAATATATCTCTCTGAAGTGTTTGTATGATGAACGATAGAGACTAAAAATATAACTATAACTAACTTCCCTTCCCATCGGTACTGTACAACAACTGCTACACTATATCACTCACTCACTCACTCACAGCATGCGTCTCCCACACCCTCGTTACTCAGACATCACAACAAATTATCAATCAGCACCGTCACTGCTAAACTAATCAGCAGTACAATGACAACAACAAGGAAGGCGGTGGTGGGGGAGGGGGATAGCAGAAGAATTTGGGCCGTGATAGACTCGTATAATCTCTTTGCAGCCTCGACTAAGCCACAAACACACACACACACACACAGTTACTAGATATTACAGGCGTGAGTGAGTGAGTGACGGATGACACACAGCTGAGGGGAAGGCAAGGTATAACAGTGGGCCAATTTTCCACACTTCACTGATTATGCAGAATATCGTATGTGTTACAACTCTCTCTCTCTCTCTCTCTCTCTCTCTCTCTCTCTCTCTCTCTCTCTCTCTCTCTCCGCTGTATATTATAAGTACCTATTTTTGTGAATGCCTTTACCTTCCTATCCTCCCTCGTTTACCCGTATGTTTATGTTATTCTCACATTACTCAAAAAAAAATCTCCATCCCTCGTATATTATCTTTATTTAATATTTATTTTCCACTCCACTCCTCCCTAGTTTCTATTTCCCTCTGCTTTAATTTCTTCCATTACTCAACGTTCTGCTTCATGTGCTCCTCTTCATTCAGTATCAGTTCTTGGAAGAAACTGATCACGTTCATCAACTCTTAACATTGCAGAAATATTCCACAACCTTTTTCTTTTCATTCGTTTTTTGCCTCCATGCCTGAATGTGTATATGTATATATGCATGTATCTTTATGTCTGTCTGTCTGTGTTGTGGATGTGTGAGTGTAGAGTTGTGAGGATGTGTATGTGTGTGTGTGTGTGTGTGTGTGTATGTGTGTGTGTGTGTGTGTGTGTGTGTGTGTGTGTGTGCATGCGTGAGACAACTTTGACAAATAACACACACACAACATAAACTCAATGCAGAACAACAAAAAAACAAAAACAGAAATTCCCGTGTAAACGCAAAGCATGTACTGTACCAAATTCTGGCCATTAACGCTAACACATTTTAATTAGTTGAGTTAAATTGTAATCAGCTGGTAACATCTAAAATTGGCATTAAAAAAGTGAAAAGAGAGAGATAAACATTCGGGTGCAAATACAAGTGGTTAAGTGAACGAGCACCAAACAAGTGAGTCCGGTTCGAGTCCGCTATAAATGCTATTACGCGTTGTGTTTTCGATTAATTAGCCTTCTGGTCCGGTGTGTGTGTGTGTGTGTGTGTGTGAGTGTTGGGACAGGAGCCTGATTTATTGTGGTCTGGGCTCGAATGTTTCTTTTGTTATTTTTTATGTATATTATTGTTATTTTATCGATTTGCATTTTCTATCTGCACAACAATACCATCATATATTCTTTATATCATCCTTTTTATATAGTGTCCTTTTAAATTCTATCATCAATACTTAATTAATACATATACATATTATTTTCTGCCACTATTACCACCACCAGTAATCTCAAATACTTTTATACCGTTTTTTTATTATCATATTTATTAATTTTCTGGAGTATAGCCTACAGCAGGCTACTTATTATCTTCAGATATTTATCTTATAATTAACTTAAATAATAGATATCGGTTTAATTAATCTCCCTCAACTCCTTACTACTCGTTAACTTTCTTATTCCCTCGTTACCTCCCTTAATCACACGGTAATTTACATACATACATACACACACACACACGCGCGATCTTCATCAGTATCAGGTTATTTTACTCTCCCTCGGCTAACTAACTCACTCACTCACTCACTCACTCACTCACTCACTCATTCATCCTTGGCACCCACCTTGGCACCCACCTTGGCACCGTTGTCGACTGAATTACTAAACTTTCCAAAGATTCACTCCTTCCCTCCCCCCCCCCCATTCTACTCCCCCTTCCCCCCCTCTTTACTCTCTCAATTGTTCGGAACTTATGATTAATTCCTGACCCTGGCTTTAACCACGGCCAAACAGCTAGTAATGATATGCAGAGAGAGAGAGAGAGAGAGAGAGAGAGAGAGAGAGAGAGAGAGAGAGAGAGAGAGAGAGAGAGAGTATAGGGGGGTTTATGATGATGATGAAGGAGACTGGGTGATATACACTGAGGAGAGAGATTATGGTGCAAAAGAAGTCATGCTGGTGTGTGTGTGTGTGTGTGTGTGTGTGTGTGTGTGTGTGTGTGTGTGTGTGTGTGTGTGTGTATGAGTGTGTGTGTGTTACTTCTCTTTCTCAACTCACAGCGACTATCAACAAATGCTCCAACAACTTTACAGTAAACAAAATTAACACAAAACGAAGACGTAATCTAAACAATCAATTAAACAGACCCATAAAATAATAATTTCTACCCAAGCCAAGCAACACAGATAAGTCCAAATGTTCCTCTCCTCTTCCACGTCCCTCATCCCCTCCTTCCCCTCCTTCCTTCCTTCCCTCCTTCCTTCCTTCCTTACCCCCTTGCACTCGGATCTAAAAAAAACTTGTAACTATTTAGGAACCTTGCTAAATTAATCTGGCTCTAGACTGCATGAGTTCATATTGAGTTCTTATATGCCAGTTCTTGTATGCCAGCCAGCTGAGGAATCAAATCGAAGCCAAGAATGTGGTTTCATAAGACTCATTAGTTAAGCAGTGAACACACATATGGTTTTATTGGTATTAAAATAAGGGTTCAGATATTTTTATTGGTTGGCACTGTGTATACCCATGCTCTGGTAGTCGTATAAATTGGCCAATGTTATCTTGCAATTACTCACCCTTCACATTAGGTCCGAAAAAATAGACAAACCATGCAGTGCAGTTCTGTATACTCGACTCAGTCAGTGTATGAACTATAAGCCTGCAACTTCTCTAATAAAAATCATCTTTATGCTTCCAGAAACAATGCACACAAGTTGCTAATTGAAGCTTATGACTCCGGAACTTCGGGCAGCACCACACTATCCCATCCACACCACCCCCGAACGACACCTCATCACACCCGACCAGATCCTCATTCACAAACATACAGGCTATAGTATCAGTATAGGGTATTGTTGTCGAAATAACAGGGTTTTTTTTTTACATACACACTACCTTGGTTTCTGCTGTGGATAATATCTCTTAAATAAACCTCCCAACTCACTACTGTGGATAATGATTATCTAGAAAATCAAACTCTTGAATACAGCTGGTTTAAACAGTACTGAGGTAACACAGGTGTACAATACATGATGTCAATTGTTTTGAGGTAACTCCCTGAGCGTGACAACACATTAATTAATGGAAAATCCACTGTTTGTGAACTTTATCTTGCATGACCATAAATGTAGAAAGTACTTGCCTGTTGCTTCCATAGATATCATTGCTGTTGTGTATTATACTGTGTAATATATACGTATAACATAATATATATGTTATACTGTATTATAAAGTGTAAATAACTGTACACTTTCATCAGTTTAAAAAATAAGGGACTTGAATAAATTTATCTCACTTGCAAGGAAGATAAGCCATAATGGGTTTATGATTATACAATGTAATTCTAGTCAAGCCTACAAGACTAAGATATCCTACCGCTAGTGTTAGTCTCATTGGTCGGTGTAGTGCTGACGTCAACTCAGCTTGCAGGAAAGTACCAACTGACTACGCTTTCTTCCACACTCCAGCTGCAGATGAATTTTATCAAGGCGGCCGGTACTATATTAAATAAGGCCCCTACGTCCATCTATCGTCGTATGTTGGTTCCAGTGTATTACTCTACCGTCTAATCATAACAGGTATATCAAATATTAATCACTCAGGATCCTTAGATCTGAGTAACTCCCATTGCCCTAAATGACCAAACTGTATACATATATGAATACAGAAAGTGAGTTAAAATGAATAAATAATCAATAAACTAAAATACGAAAGGAAACATATACAATATTTCAGTGTGTGGTTCTCAAACCTTAGAAGGATTTATCTGTCCTTGAGGTACCAATGTACTTTAAATGCATTGGAGGTCTATTGATTATTTCAAACCATGCGAGTAAACAGACCAAATCATCCAAATAAGACAAATCCTGTTATCTGGAAGACATTAGAGAAAACCAGTTGCTCCAAAATTGTCAAAACTGTTTTATTTCATTAAGCCTCATTTCACTTCTATAGTTACCATGGGTGGAGGAGGAGGAGGAGGCTGATGGTAGCGTAGGAAGTCTGGCAAATGACCCGGGTAGTGGGCGTGATGTGGGTGGTGGTGGTGGTGGGCGTGATGTGGGTGTAGGTGTGGGTGGGACGTGGGAAGTGGAGGTGGTGGAGGAGGAGGAGGAGGAGGGTGGGGGTGGTGATGGTGTCCTCCTACTCTTGAATTGGGGAGATCCATTCTGATTATCGGTTTCAGGAAGGTAGGTAGGTATCTATAGGTATGCAGGTGTAGGTAGTGGAGGACGGGTTAAGAATTTCCAGGTAGGGGTTGGTAGGGATAGTAAGGATAAAGAGCTGATGGTGTAGTGGAGGTGGTAAGCTGAGGAGGCAATGGTATAGGTGGAGTTGGTTGTGGAAGTATTGGTAGGTGTGGTTGATTGTGGAAGTATTGGTAGGTTGGACTGGCTGTTGGGGTAATGAGAGGTGGGGTTGTGGAGGTTGTAATAGGTGGGGATGGTTGTAGAAGTGGTGGTAGGTAGGCAAGTTGTGTAGGATGGGTAAATTGGGAAATGTTATTGTGGATTGTAGTGAAGAGCTTTGATGGGTTTAGGAGGCACAAGTGAGTCTATATTATTAATGGTGGGTTTGGGTAGTAATTTTGGGTTTTAATTAATATCAGAATGGGTGGGTTTTCGTAGTGGGTTCCAGTAACAGAGTAGGAGTGTTTTCGTATATATATATGTACAGTAGAGTTGTGTTAGGGTAAATTTGGGTATTACTGTAGTAGTGTTGTTGGTGGTGAAGGAGGGTTAAGGTATAAAGGTGATGAGTCAGTCGTACACAAGGGTCGGTATATAAAGTTTGTACTACTGATTCTGGGTTACGTTATATTATTATATTGTGTTAGTAGGAGTTTTAATAACAACAGGAGTGATGGTTAAGAGCAGCGATGACAAGTTGTAGTAATGGTTATGATCATCTGAGGTTATTTTTATATGCTGTAGTGACTGATAGAGGAGTAAAGATTTTAGTTATGGACGTAAGGTGGGTTATTTGGAAGACGTTAAGTATTGAACAATATTTGCAAGAAACGGTAGTAATGGGATGTTACTTCCATTTGAGAGAGGCTGGCTGGCTACAGTGTGTGTGTGTGTGTGTGTGTGTGTGTGTGTGTGATGACGGCAGCAGTGAATAGGACTTGGGTCGGTATAGGAAGGGCTGGTAATCCAAGGCTGAGAGCGAGAGAAAAGAAAGAGTAGGGAAAGGTGGGTATGGGTGGTGGGTATGGAAGAGGAGATAAAGGAGACCGAGGAGGGGCAATGCAACGGGCAGTATAGGCAGGGCAGGGCAGGGCAGGTGGTAGGAGAGGTAAAGGGGAGGTAGGGGTGGGTAGGGGTATTGAGGGTTGGGTAGGCTGATGGTAGGGGAGGCTAGGACGGTGTTGAAAAGAGGGCAGGCGAAGGGAGGCAGTAGTGGGCTGAGTAGTAGTGCAGTTGTGATGGTGGTGGTGGTGATGGTGCAGTGAGACAATATCGTGGTGGGACTTGGTGGTAATCGTGGTGGTTGGTGGTTGTGGGGTTGTGGTGGTAGAAGTGGTGGAACGGAAATTGTAATGGAGGTGTGGGGTGGAAGTTGTAAGAGTGTAGGTGGAGGTGGTGAGAGGTTACGGGGATGGGGAATTGTATAAGGGATTCGGTGGAGATGAGTATATAGTATCAGTGGGTGGGAAGGAAGTGGTTATGGTACTGTTGAAGATGAGGAGTTACAGCCACAATACATTACGATTATACAGACATTAACTAGAAGACATGTAAAATCAAGGCGAGATTATCGATAACCACAATAAATAGGGACGTGGAGAAGGTTGACTATACGGAGATGATGGTGTCAGAGAAGGCCATTAATGGTAAGGAATAGAGCGTTGTGTGTAAGGTCGGGTAAGAAATGCAGGGTTGATTATAGGTTCAAGTAGGGCAAGGCAGTGCAAGGTTTGAAAAAGCAATGCTAGGTAAGGTATGGTAAGATAGGAGAGGGTAAGGTTGGGTACAGGGAAGGGTGGGGCAGGGCGGGGCGGGGTAGGGTAAGGCAGTGTGCAGTATGGCAAGGAAAAGTTGGGCAACAAAAAGTTGGGCAAGATGAGGTATAGGGTATGAAAGGGTGAGGCATGTAAACCGACCAAGGTAGGCTGTAGCAGGGCAATGTAGGGTAGGATAGGGCAGCACTCGGGCACTATTGCATCATCAACAGAATCCTCCACCACCACCACGAGCGTCGGTATTCCGCCAGGCAGCTTCGCTCAGAGATACCCAAATATCTATGCCCTCGATCAGACCACTATAGCCAAATATCTGATGCACTTTAGACACTCAGGAGACAAATTCAGTCAAGCCACAACCCCGAGAAGGCCTGAGAAAGGTAGGGCATGGCAAGGAAGGGCGGGGCAGTCGTGGCGTCAGTGTTGTTGTGTCTCAATATTCGCCTCGGGTACACCAACCCAAAGCACAACTTCCTGCAGCTAATGCCCCTTACTACACACTTCTCGCAGCTGATACTACCGAAGGAGAGCCGTCACTAGCGTTGGAGACTCCTGGGGCACGAGCGGAGCACGAAGGTTCACAAGCACCACACAAAGATCACACAAGCACCGCGAGCAGTGCGGCAGACACGGCGCCTGCAGCAAAAATACCTCGTGGCCTGACGTTTTTGAGAGTCGTACCGTGATAAATACTGGTGATTTTTACTAGAAATTGTTACCTAATTGTCAGCAGTGATCAGTGCCTAGATGTGAAGGCTATTCCTGGGGTTACTGTAGGGTCATTGGTTGCTCCTGGGCAGCAAGGTAGCTTGGCTCTGGTCATTGGTCACTAAGGTGAAGAACCCCGAAGGATAACCCTGGTCAGGGCGGGCTTCCCACCCCCACAATCCCATGCCCAGGATGATATAATCTGAAACCTGGCGAGTGATTGTGAAAAGTGTGTGCCCGGGAGCGTGCCCCATGCCGCTGTGGTTCAGGGCAGCACCTACCAGGTCTGTCAGTGCCCCAGTTATACTCTGCTTGTTTTCTGATCTGTGTCTCCTGCCCTACCCTTCCTTATTGTCCCCATACTGTGTTATATCATATTGTATCTCTACTTGCCCTTCTATACACCTACATAAACCTTCTCAATACCCAGTGGTGAATAATGCACATGGTACCAGAGGAAGTGGGGTGGTTGCATCTCTGCCAAACTCTCTAGCAGTGTTGTCCCAGCCTCCCCCACCCCTCACCCCACGCATCACAACCCCAACACCGCCCCCAGTCATCAGAATCATGTTTCCTACCAGGGAGTGTGTGTTTGGTTGCATAGTACAACAGTTAGTAGCAGCCAAAGTATGCTAAGTGAATGAGACAGGGAGTGAGGGAGGTGGGAGGGAGACATTCAGACAGGAGGTCCCCCTACGGGGTCCTATCCATGCAGGCAGCTGGGTGAGACAAGTTGGGAGCGGAGGCTATGGGCGTACGGGCGGCATGGAAGCGTCATGGGGTGTGAAGTACTCTCTCTTTCTACCTGTGAATGAAACCAGCCTGGCAGAGGTGGCGGGCGTGCGCAGTTTAACATATGGTTGCTGGTTTGTGGTGGAGGGATGGCATGATGGTCACCACCGTCCCCTACCTCGCTCCACCAACACCCCAAACAACCCACACACGACAAGCATCTCTCAGGTTTAATTCCCAGCATAAGAATCCTCCCTTAGACGAACGAGAGACTGCAGAAAAGAACCCACCTAACACGAGAATAAAAATCATTCTCAGTTACTTGCACAAATTTATACAATACCAACTTCCAAAGCAACAACTCTAGAAACTGCGAGCTTCTCCCATCAAGAAATTGCGCCCCACAGTTCCATAATAATATTCCATCAGAGTCATCTAAAGTGCAGTTAAAACTCTCCCTCAAGTCAAAAACTCGCGTAATCTTTCTGGAAGTATCGCGCATCTGACAACTCCAGCCACGCTCTTCTCCCCCGCTTTCCACCCCTCCCTCTACCCCAAACCCCCCCAAATCTCCGCCCATCTCCCGCGTCCCTCCCAAACTTAGTCTCCGCCCTGTCTCCGGCCACCTCATCCCCCCCGTAACTCCGCCCCTTGCAACTCCCGCCTCCCCCGCCTCCCGCTGCAACTGTTGCTTCCACCAGGGCTGCCAACCCTTCCCGTCCTAGCTCCGGCCCGGTTCCTCTGCAGCTGGGAGGGAGGGAGGCCGTGGGGGAACAATGAAGGGGTGTGGGAGGAAGGGAGGGAAGGCTGCTGAAGACGGCGGGGAATCCGGCGCCTCTCGCCGGCTCCCTCCTCCTTCCTGAGCTCCAGAACCCGTTTCCCCTGCAGCCCTCTTCTTCTCTCTCCTCACGCCCCATACATACACCACTCAAGACACCACATCTGAAGCTTGAAGAGGAATGACCAAGAGAGTATACTGTTGTCTCACTGTAAATCACCTATCTTTCAACAAGCTGCTTCTGCCTCACGATCTTCCATCATAGCGCATCGTGGCTTCCTTGTATGAGATATACAAATGCATCTGTGTAATGCACTTCTTTAGCGTATCAATCTGTAATAAATGTCAAGCGATGAAATCTGTCACTCATTCCAAGAAGGGAATTTTTAGTAAAGGATTTTTCCTTGAATCAAAGAACTGACACGACTTGAGGCAAAACTGACATGTAGGGCACCGCAGCGACGTGTACAGTCTAGGGCAAAAATTGGTTACCAGATTTGGGTTTCTTAATCGTGGGATGTCATATTGGTGCCAACTGAGGCCTACATGATATTCTTCTTTTGTGTCTTATTCGTGTGTGGTGCAGTTTCAACAGTGTGCAGTACAAGTGTCCGCAACTGTACCCAACCTTATTATTTAACGTGAGAGAACCGGCGTAATGATAACAGGCAGGTAGACTCACTATTCAACACGACCAGCGCCGACATCACACACAGGAATAGCAAGGAACGTGGAGGTGGTCTAGTTTAATCCGTCTTCAGCTGAACCTCCTTTGTGTGGATGACAACAAACGCCGTACAAGGAAGGAGATCTATGCCAACAATTCTCTATATAGACTGAAGAAACATATAGGCTATAGGTAGTCAGTATGTAAAGAAAAGCTGCTCCTTGTTCTCCACGAGTGTTGCGTTTTCAGTAAATTTATATACAATGCACTTCAAAGATTTGGTGGTTGTTGCCTTTCCCACTGCCCCCGTGAAATCGCTAGGCATCTAAATTTATATCCTATCCTCATATCAATTAACCTTTGTTGTATGGAAAGTCTCCTCCAACCTCAGCGTAGTAAACACACACACACACACACACACACACACACATCCTGGCATGAAAGAGGAAGTCGGCGATAGACAGTCCGATACACACCAACGCCTTGCAAGTATCGACAAAATTCACACATTCCTACTACAACACAATGCAATACGCGGAGCCTCAGTTGTTGTCATATTGCAGTAATAGCAATACTGACTTGTAGATATGCGGAGTAAGACTAAGACTGTCCACATTTCGCCTGGAGTCGGCACCGCAAGAGGACTTATTGTACGCTCCTCCTTGTAAAATCGGATTGCTATTATAATTCTGACCACTTCATACCTCAGAGGTGCACTGGCAAGCACATGTTAGCGAGAATCTAGATTTGCTTTCTTCGCATAATGCCCTCTCTCTCCGCTCGGTACCAACGCTAAACATGCCCAAGATCCGATTACAGCCGGCATTCACGAACAATTCTCACATTCAAACACTTGGTAATTCCTTGTGAAGCAGGTGATACGGCCCAAAGACCCTCACCTCACCTCACCTCTCCTCACTTCACCTCTCCTGGCCTCCAATCATCAGATACTCGAAGCTCCGGTGAATCAGCATACCGGCCGCTTCGATGCTCGATATTAAAATGGGGCGACTCACAGAAGGATCAGGAAAGGAGGTGAAGTGAATCTCGGTGTATACTATGCATGGGTTATAGATTGATAAATACTTACATATAGTTATATCATCAACTCACAATGCGAAGAAATGAAAGACGGGAAAGTATATACGTATGAAGGCAAACAAACACAAAAGCTATATAAGGTACATGAAAAACTCTGCGACCTCTGCCTAGCTCCCCATGCATGAAGCTGTAGCCTATATACCGTATACTGATCAGACTGACATGACAGGTGGTTAGTTAGTTTGGCTTGCCGTCACTATACCGTATATGGCGTCGCTGTGGCCGCCCTCGCTCAGACCGATAAGGGAATTCGAGGTCACAGAAGATTACAGTATAATGAGTATATGATCACTTTTGCTTGACCTTTTATTAATTTTTTGCCCTTATGACCTTATGGTGAGAGTAATTTTGTCCAGCTATGTGACTCTCTATCTTTCTCTCTCTATCTTTCTCTGTAGGTGTGTGTTAGTTTGAAAGTGGTGGTTTATGAGTAAGTGTGTGTGTGGTGGGGAATTATTATGATGAACAGCTCCTCAATAATAAGCATAGAGTCTACATCCAGTATCAAATTATTCAGAAAATAACTTACTCACTAAAGGTCATGCTTATACGATAAGAAAAAGGGACAAGGTTACTTAATATTTATAATAATCTTCTATTCGTATTCGTCTTTCTGGAAATTCTCTCCTATATGTTAACAACCGATTCATTGGCGTCATTCGTATAATAAAATCGGTACAGTATAAGTAAAGTTTCCAACACTAAACTGACTAGAGAGACAAATCCGACATAATCCGGAGTGTCAGAGGGAACAGAAGCCAACCTGTCTAGACTGTGAAGCAACGAGTTATATACCTTATTTATATTTCTTTTAACGTACACAGTAGACTCGGGTATATCTTGTGTCAGAGAATACCCAACTGCATTGTGTGATAGTTCATTCTTCGAGTTTATATCATCATCCAATCTTTTTTCTTCTTTTTTAACTCCTTCTTCCTTCCATCGTGTTCCCACCATCCTTCTTTCTCTTACCCCATCCTTCATTTCTATCCATCTATGCATACTTTTAATAATCATCCCACCTTTCCTCTACCTAACACTATCTTCTTATTCTTTTATCACCATTCTTCCACCTTCACACATTATACTGTATTTTCTTAACATTCCTTTCCCCTTTTTTGTCTTTCAATATTACTTGCAATTCCGGTTTACCATCAAGTGGCTGATAATCGGTTCCTTCCGCGCTTGAGATTTGGACCAGATGGCACGAGTCCTCCCAAACAGTCTCTCGGCCTGTATTGTTCCATTTGGGTTCGATAATGTTCCTAAGATAGAGTAAAGATATTTTGTTTTGTTTAAGACTTGCTAATTCCACTCTGAACAATACACCTTTTAGTAGATATATTCAATTATTCCATACATACATACTGGAAGGTTAAAGGTCATGAAGGTCAGGTTATCCAATAAAAACTAAGAAATTTATATATGGCATGTATAGGTCAGGTTTGGTAGGTCATATAGAGGTCAAGTCCAGCGTGTTATTCATACATACATGGTTATCTATTGCCCAATGAGTCCTCCCTTTCAGTTCCAGGTGTCAAATAGCCCTTTAAAGGAGACGCTGAGGGGTCGAGTACAGTACAGTTCCCTCAGTGTGTTCTTATATTCCCTGTACTGGCTTCGAGTAAATATGTGGCAATATTATATTACTAATGTTATATACTGCTTATTGAATGTTTTTTATTGCTTAAGACAAATTCATTCATTCATTTAAAGGCATGCGACAATGACAACGTGAAAGAAGGCAACAAAAAGGAGATTTCGGAATACACTTGAGAGAACTGCATCGATGAGCGGCGGGATCGTACCCAAGTATAATATATATGTGGGAAAACCAAACACCAAAACATGTGTATAGATTCCAGGCACACTATTATTGGAGAGGCGGGCACAGGGCCAACAAAACGTAACCTGGCGACTTCCCACCGACCCACCGCGATCATCACACCCTTTCATCAATAACTGTCGCCTTGACTAACCTTGATGTAGAGAGCAGAATGTATTCATGATCAGCGTTTTTGTAAATTCAGATATTCGAAACCCATTGCTCGGATTTATTGGTATAATATAAGATGAATTATTATGGACATAGGCTTATAGATGAAAAATATATAATATGAAAAATATTCTCAATTACTTTAAGAAATATATAAGATGGTATTTTCTGTATCAACTGATTAGTATCAAAATACAAAATATGCCAAATTCAGTAGTTATGCCAAATTGCTCTTGAAAACGTCTCTACAGGCTATATAGACTACACTACCATATCCCCTATGCACCATACATATATACATAGACTGCAACAGTGATAATCTAAACTGGTAAATGCAAGATAATTTGGCAGGGCTAACGTATGTCAAAATGCATTAAAAAAATTCGGAATGACGGATCAACCTATAATTATACCAACGAACTAATTATATAACCAACCAAAAATAAAAAATATATATAAAACAAGAAACAAAAAAAAAAAAAAATCAACTCTATATATAAAAAAAAAAAAGTTCTTACAGCGTTCCTCCCATGCAGTGAAGTACCGTAACACCTCATTGAGACCCAAGGGAACTAACTAACTGAACACACCAGACTGCATGGACAAGGAAGGAACGGGAGTCGAGGGAACTATGGGCGTCGCGACTATATGCACTTTCCCTTGACAGACACACTCCATTATGCACAGCCTCGATGAATCACACCCGGGGTCTCAATGGGACGACATAGCTTGCGTCTGGGAGGGGGAATATCAAACACCTCCGACTGTATTGTGAGGGAGTGAGGGAGTGAGTGGGCCGCCAGACAGAGTGGCCTAAGTCAGTCAGCGTCGTGGCCGGGGTTTTCTGCCACTCCTATTCAAATGACCTCATGATTAGTATGTCGGTGTATACTAGCAATATAGTACATATTTAATACCTATGCAAGAAGATCTCAGTATGAGCCGACCGCGATACCTTATTCCATCCGTACAACAAATGCAATAATCGTTAAATACAAAGGTTATATACGAAGACTAGTATGGTCATATTCTACTTGGTTTATGCATAATATTTTTACTTCATTCTACTGACAGCAAACATCTACACTCTGGATCAGGACACGTGAACACCTTCCACACACTGAGACGATCCAACACCCAACATTATGAATACAATTTATGGGGGTCATCTGTTGTGGTGGACTTGAAGGGGGGCTCCCGATTCATCCAGCCTGTGCTAGGAAACAGACCACAGTACCTCAGTAATAAGGGGATACGTTTTCCAGCAAAGTATGGAGGAATCAGTAGCCCCCACTTTCTCCCAACAGAAGGTTCCCTATACAGTCAGTATGGAATCCCAGGAGATGAATCACTAAAGCCCAAAATAATTATGATAGACGCCACTTACACCTCAACAGCGCCTGCGAGTGTTAGAGGGGTAATATATTCTGTGCAAATTAGAGGGTTAATCATTCCTCCAAACTTTGACACCAAACGATTTCCCTCTTCATATATAAAGGTACTTGTCTTGTTTCCTGGCATAGTCTGGAGGAATCGGTGCCTCCCAATTCGGCGACAAGACTCTAATATACGCAAGGCCGCCGCCACAGTACAATACACATTCACTGCGCGACTTGTCCCGACCTCAACGTACAGACGCTCGCAAAAGTTTTATCATATCCGCTGATCAATAAACATCAATAAACTCGTATTATTAATAAATCTATAAGTCTGAAATAGTGTAATGGCTATATCAATGTTTACACGTATAATATAATGAACGTAATATTATACAGTGCATTCGTTCTCCCCTTATAATAATAATCCAAGGACGAGGTTAATATACACGTGTGAGACTGTTACTGTTGGCTGATCCAAACCTCGGCCTTCCTTCACGGTGAATTAACACAAGAAAGCCTCTGTATTCCACCTTGACACAGAGGCTATTATATCACTCCTTCTCAGCCTTACACTTACACACATTCAACCCCGATCTACTCATATATGAGTCAAGTGTTTTAATAAATATATAAGCACTGCTTGTAGGAGAGGTTCGCACAGGACGCACTAATGAGTCGCCAGTGCATGAGAAGGAAGGGAGTCATAAATGTATATATATATATACAGTACGCCACACGAGCATTTCAGCGTATGTATATTTGTACCTAACTCTGAATATTAACAATTTCCCAAGCTCGCCTCACTATTTCAACACAACCACGACGCTAATACACCTAATCTAACTTTGCCTCATACATTACAGTCACACGAACCATTATCATTGTAGCAACATTAGCCAAAATTTCCACTAAATCATAACATCAAAATAATTGCCATTTCCAAATTATCGCCCCCGCCACACAATAACTATACATATACACACACCAATACCCATGCAGCGAACCCATCACCTCTGTATACGGAACGACCACACATTCACGTAACCATCATATTCACGTAGTTGTTATCATAATACTTACAGGTATCACATTCACATCATGTAGTTGTCATTATAATTGACTTTCATATTTACATTGTTTTTATAGAAAACTAAGAAACATTTATATTCACTTTGGCTATCAGTTCTATGAAGCATTATTACATTCATTATCAGTCATATTCACTTAATAATATCATACTCAGGCAGCATTTACTTTTCCATAGAAATTTATCATTATAACTACCGTATGTTGCTATATCACTCTCACATAATATATAGCTATCCTCTCCCCACGGTTGTTACCATCGTACAACTATACCATAATCCTCATAATTATAACCACTGTGTTAACAACTCTACTCTAAACTCTACACCCACTACCACACACTCACATCAAACAACACTTATACTATACATAACCAAAAACACCTTTAAATAATCACAAACACCAACAAGAATTTCTAACACCACTAAAACTTGTACACAACAACAACCAACAACCATCAACACCACCACCACTAACACCACCAAAACTTGTACACAACCACCACCACCACTACCAACACCGGGGTACCACTACCACCAACACCACTACTATCTCCACCACCACCACCTTCACACATTCAGCTACGAGATCCAGAGTATTTCATCAGGTTCCTACATTCCCATCCTGAATACCGACAGCAATCCCGCTACACAAGCCTAGGTAGACTCAATGCTACTGGCGGTGAGGTGCTGTTCTCTCCGCATCATTTGCTTTATCTTCCTAAACACATTCTGCATGACATTTGAGTAACAGTCGCGGGAAACAACATTATGCTATTACTAATTATATTCATATCTAAGCTACAAAGAGAAGTATATAATATTATAGTGTTTGTTGTTACCACAGGTCAGTACTGTTAAATGAATGAATGGTGTATGGCAGAGTTCTTGTTTGTTTACATTTTGTCAGCCATACATGCATAACTTTCGTGGGAACATTATAGTCGGACTCATGCTTAAATCTGGCACGTGTATGGGTGATGAAAACTAGACGAATGCTCCACACAACCAATACTGACAAACATCAACAGAGACGTTTTATGGTGTATCTACCTCGAGTCTAAAGTAATTCAATATCACGATTATGCGAATAATAATAATAATAATAATAATAATAATAATAATAATAATAATAATAATAAAAAATAAATAAAAAAATAATAATAATAATAATAATAATAATAACAAAAATAATAATAATAACAATAATAATAATAATAATAATAATAAAAATAAAAAAATAATAATAATAATAAAAATAAAAATAATACGTGGAGTAGAGTTGATCCAAATACATCGGTATAGGAAGGCGGATGAATTGCAGAGGGTGAAGAGATATGGGTATAGCTAATATCTCGATTCTGGGGATGAAGTGACTGATAAGGAAAGGGGTCGAGAAAGAAGAAGAGAGGGTGGACTATGAGAAAGGATGATGATGATGATGATGATGAAGAAGGGAAGGGAGTGACTGATTAAGAAAGAGGGTGGCCAGTATAAAGGAGGAGGAGTTGAAAAAATTGAAAAGAGGGAAATGCGAGCGAGAAAGATATAAAAATAATAATAATAATAATAATAATTTGACGAGGCGGAGTGGGAAAGTATGTAAGGAGGATGTGGAAAAGGAAAAGGCGATGATAGGGAAGATACTGAGACGAGGATGAATAGAGATGGACGAGGAAAATGGGACGAACAAATGAATAAAAAGTGGAACGAGGAAGAAGGGAAGGAAGACGAGAAATTATACAGTGTAGTTAAAGAAGATTTGGACAAGAAAAAGGGGTGAGGGGGTGGTAAAGGGGTGAGGGGGTGGTAAAAGGGGTGAGGGGGTAGTAAAGGGGTATTAAAGGAGTGAGGGAGAGTAAAATGGGAAAGGGAAGGAAAAAGGGTAAGTGGGAAGAAATGGATGAGGGGGAGGAGTGAAAGGGAAGAAAAGGAGTGAGTGAAGAATTGAAGAGAAGGGGTGAAAGGAAAGTAAAAGGGGAAGAGGGAATGAGTGAAAGGAAAGGTAAGGGGTGTGCAAGAACAGGTTTGTGCGGGAACAGTAACAGAGCAATAAGAACTAGAAGGATGACAGACAAGGATGAAATGCGTGGGAGGAAAAGTTAAGGTAAGAAAGACGTAGTAGTCTCCTATTCTTCTGTTGTTATTGTAAAGAGACCGAAGGCTATGGCATCTACGAGTGGCGCAACTTTTCCTTACTGACTTAAGTAGGTTATGTTTCGTGGAAATATTCGAAGGCTACCGACTCCTCGAAAGTAAAAAAAAAATAAACTTGTTCAGTATGTCCAGTACTGTGGTTTGTATAGCGGAATCAGTAGCCTCCAATTCACAAACATAATGTTGACCACATTACATACAGTACAACATACATACGTTATCCGAGGCCTGTGAAGCGGGTCAGTCGTCTACGTTACGGCTATTTCAAAATAATATATATACTATAGAGCTGAATTGTCTCTGAGGAAGCAAGAGAATATACCTGCAAAATTAACTTCTACTGATTCCGGCAAAGAATGTCAAACAAAACAGAACACAACCAACCAGTATTCTAAGGTGATGTGTTCCTTGTTTGATTTGGGTGAATCTGTTTGTTGATATCTTACTTCCATAAGAAGCGAGAATGGTTCTTGGTAATGGATAGGAACACAACAAATTCGACCAGTTACTCTATCCGGTGGTAATGTTTTGAACCGATATTCTAGAAGTAGGGTCGACCCGGTCTCATGAACCAGCTGGAGATGAGACACTGACATACACTTGTAGGAACATTACAAGCTTTACATACGTCATTCGAGACCTCATGAGAATTGGTTTGAGGATAGTCTGATGGTGAAGCAACGAGACTGCCACTGAAGAAAGAATTATGACAATCAATCCAATAATAACCTCATTCTTGTCTACTTTTACTTTAATATAATTTGCCTAATTATATTCATCCAAAAGGTATACCAAGAAGGGAAAACCATTTGCAGGAAAAATAAAATCGGTGGAAAAAGGAGGATAGTCGTGGCGAGGTAAAATAACGCTGAGAAAACAGAATAATTACGTGATAATGAAAACGTTTTGTAGTACAATAATATATATTGAATTTGTATACAACACAAGTAAAATAACGCCAAGAGAACAGAACGACAGTGTGTTGTGGAAACGCTCCGTGTTATGGCGGGTAGCATGAGGCGAAGGCGACAGAGCGGGGAGAAGAGAAGAGCTGGTGGCACTTTAGCGGCACGGTGCCAGTAGCAGGGTGCAGGAGGCCAGCTAATGTACGGCAGGACCTTGAATACTTAACCTCCCTGGTCACCAAGGCCAGTATTTGTGAGACAATGGAGTTAGCTACAAGGTTATAATATCACACTTGAAAAGTACAACCTACTCCTGTCACCTGGAGTCAAATGTAAAGTCGCCTGCAAATGAGGCGAACTTTTTCAATTGTATTGTACTTCTGATTCTATAGCTGTGACCGTGTTATCAAAGTCATAGCCATATATGTATTATTAGGTGATGGTCAGACTTTTAAAGGGTGAATACATTATCTAGCAAAGGTTAGATTACAGGTAGGAAGGGGTAATTTGTTCAAAGAAAACAAATTACTTCATAACCTAATGTAATGTTATGCAATAAAGTATATTGCAAATTGGTCCAACCTGCTCAAGAGTTAGAGCGAATATGTCACTTCAAATTTTTTTCCAGCGTAAATGTCATCGGCATTTTTTCCATCAGTTATTTTTGCCTCCATTTTGTTCTTGTGGAGCATTTAATTTTCCTTTGTCTATTGTCTTGGAGGCACGGCAGCGTCAAGGACAGACCTCACCGTCACGCAAACGTTTTCAACATTCTTTCTTTTCTCTTTCACAAGCACAGCAACGTTTCTCAAAGTCATAGTAGTAGTATTGAACTAAAAAAACCCGTGAAAGTCAAAAGAATAAATACTGTGGACTTTATTTTGAAACGGACCTGTTGTTGTACACCATTGCTGCCGTGGTGCTGTGCTGTGCCGCCAGGTTTTATATGTATACCATTTCTTAATTTTTCGCGCTTGACTTTCAACATTCTCAAAAACCATCAATACGAGAAAACAAACCAATCCCAGATAAAATATATTTCGGACAAGATTCAACTTCAAATATATATATATATATACACTGTATATATATGTATATATATATACACTGTATATATATATATGGCTTGGCTTGTTTCTAGTGCTTTTTCTCCCTATCTTTCACTAATATATCCACAACCACTCTACTGGATTGCCTGTCTCTTAGTCTATCACTCTGAATATCTTTTGAACATAAATTACAACTTATACCTGTCTTTTCCTTCTCATATATTCACCTCTTATGCTCTTTATCCACCTATTTCTCTCTTTACAAAACAATACGGTATTATCTTTCTCCATTCACCTCACTACCTCACATTATACCCGTTTATTACAGGCCATCTCATACCTCCATCTGTCTGTCTGTCCGTTCGTCTGTCTACCTGTCGGTCTCTGGGTCGGTGTTGTAATCATTGCTTACCGTTGCCAGGGCCAAAATGTTTCCTCTTCGGACACGTAACTCAAGAATAACTTTTGCTTGATGAAGACGTTGTGCAATTACTTGTTAAAATAAGCAACGTGCGCTTATGCCAGTGTGTGTGTGTGTGGGGTCTGGCTTTGAGCTTTGCCTGTGTGTGTGTGTGTGTGTCTGTGTCTGTGTGTGAAAGAGCAATTATGTTTGTTTTTTATTTCCCATATGTGTATTTGTGTGTTTTATTTGTTGTATGTATGTATGTGTTTCATTCGTGAAGGATACTATGTACTGTTGGCGGTCAAAGTCCTGTCTCGTCACACAGCATTTCTTGAAGGATATTACAACAAGGAGTATACCATCGGATAAACACATTAACTATATACAAAATTACAACATTCAGCAACTTCTCTGGTGCTTCAATTTGGGGGTCTTTGGAGCTTAATTATGTTTCCGTACTGTGGTTCACGACTATGGGCACATGTACGTAGCGGCAGGACTTTTCCCATCGACTGTACAATTGCCGAATTTTTTACTCTACCCGCCTTTCGAAGCTGTGTGCATGGAAAGATTGAATAGGAAACGGCAGTCAGACGCCAAATTTTAATGTCTAGGAAATGTGGGTGTGAAGTTCATGGGTAGGCGACGGGGGAATGGGATGGAGGGTATAATAGGAGAAGTTATAGGTGCATCTGCATGAGCTGCATGTGTTTGTCCTCGTTTGTGTGTTATAACTGAGTACATATGTGTGCTTATGTGTTTTAGCTGCATGGGCATGAGTGTACCTATATGAACTTTAGCTGTGTGTGGTTATGTTTTCCCTGTGTGTACATGATTTTTTTTTTACCTGTATGGTGTGTAAAAAGGTTATGGGGATGAGATAAAAGGCAAAGAATGGGTAGAAAATTGGAAGACACACAGGTAGATATAAAGACAAATAGAGAAAGGGCTAGTGGAAGGTGGAGGGAGGCTAAGGGAAAAGAGGAGGTAGAGGAAAGGGGTGGGACGATGAGGAAGAGAAGACACAAGGGAGTAAAGGAAGGGGAGAAAGAGAAGAGAGATCGACGAAAGGGAGAATAGACGGAGAGATGAGAAAGGCAAGGAAGGGGGAGATAGACATATATAGGAGGGAAGAGAGGGAAAGATGAAAGAGACAGGGAAGAGAGAGAGATAGAACAAGGAAGGGAAAGGGGTCACAGACACAGAGGGGGAAGGAGGGGAGGGGGAAGGGAGGAGATGGCCTATGCAGAGGGAGGGGAGGAGGGGAAGGGGGAAGGGAGGAGATAGCCTATACGCAAAGGGAGGGGAGGGGAGGAGAGGGAGACGGGAGAGCACCACTCTTGAAAGTAAAGGGGAAATGGGAAAAAGTAAAAGTAATTAGAAAAAACCATCCATAAACACAGTGGGGCATTTTACTACTGGACAGAGGCTGGGGGGCAAAAGGGCTGCCTACACTCACTTGGTCTCGAACTCTGATTTTTCACGCCGGGTTCTGGGGCGAATCGGGAGGCAGGAACAGAGGAAGATGGGAGCAACTAGAGAGAGGGACGGAAAAGGCAAGAGAAGAGAAGAGATGACAAAAGAAGAGATAAGAGAAGAGAAGAGAGAAGAGATAAGAGAGAGAAAGACAGAAAAGTGGGGTATATTGAGGAAAAGGAGTGCAGAGAGAAAGAGGAATAAGTTGAAGAAAAGAGAAAAGGAGACAATAAATACGGAAAAAAGAATATAAAAGAGGGATGGAAACAGGTACATAGTGAGAAAAAAAAGTGGGGAGAAAAAGAGAAGGAGGGAGGCATTAAAGAAAAGAAGATAAAGAAACTTGTTTATAATACTGAGGAAGAGAAAACATTGAGAAAAAGAGTAAGGTTGTACACATATAGCTGAGGGGAAGAAGTACTTAGTTTGGAAAAGAGGAAGAAGAGAAAAAACAAAATACAAAGAATTATGTATATAAGTAAAAACAAAACGGTTGAATAAAGAAGGGAAGGGAAGACGAGGGAAGAGAGAGAGAGAGAGTAAACATTGATAACAAAAGAAAGAGAGGGTAAGGAAGATACAGAAAAGCACTTGGGAAAGAAAGGGAAGGAAGAGAAGTGAGCATCACTAAGAAAATATAGAAAGGGAGGAAGAGCAGATAGATATTACTGTAGGAAGAAAAGGGCGAGAAGAGAAGACAAGATATGAGAGAGAGAGAGAGAGAGAGAGAGAGAGAGAGAGAGAGAGAGAGAGAGAGAGAGAGAGAGAGAGAGAGAGAGAGAGAGAGAGAGTAAAAAAAAACAGGAGTCGACCCAGTTCATTTTTATCTTGCTTATTAGAAGTTGCAGGCCCTACCCCCTACCCCTACTCCCCACCCTCGCTTCGGTGTCCCTTTTACCTGCCTTTTATCTCTAGAGTGTGTCCAGTCACTCTCTCTCTCTCTCTCTCTCTCTCTCTCTCTCTCTCTCTCTCTCTCTCGTTTGGTACCTGTTATACGAAGGAAGAGTGAGGATATGAAGAAGAGGAGGAAAGTTAAACAGACGAGGGTATGAATGAGGTGAAGAAAGTAGAAGGAAAGTGGGGAAAAGAAGAAGGATAAGATTACGAAACAAGGAGAAAGAAAGGTAGATAGCCGTATGTGTGTGTGTGTGTGTGTGTGTGTGTGTGAGAGAGAGAGAGAGAGAGAGAGAGAGAGAGAGAGAGAGAGAGAGAGAGAGAGAGAGAGAGAGAGAGAGAGAGAGAAGGGTAGGAAGGAAGTGGAGGTATAAAAACTGACCGTCAATGAACCCTTTCCCTTACACTTCTGGTCCAACCCACAACCCCTTCCTCCCGTTCAGTGTCCCGCCAGCTGTAGTGGTAATAGTGGTGGTAGTAGTGGTAGCATGGTAGTGGTAGTGGTGGTGGTAGTAGTGGTAGCATGGTAATAGTGGTGGTAGTAGTGGTAGCATGGTAGTGGTGGTGGTGGTAGTAGTGCTAGCATGGTAGTGGTGGTGGTAGTAGTGGTAGCATGGTAGTGGTGGTGGTAGTAGTGGTAGCATGGTAGTGGTGGTAGTAGTGGTAGCATGGTAGTGGTGGTGGTAGTAGTGGTAGCATGGTAGTGGTGGTAGTAGTGGTAGCATGGTAGTGGTGGTAGTAGTGGTAGCACTGTAGTTGTGGTTCAACAAGTAATTTGCCTAATACTAGTCGTGCAATGTATTAGTAGTAATGCTAGTAATATTAAGTTAGTAATTGTATTATTTTAGTACTAGTAGTCATGCTAGTACTAGCAGTGCTATTACTACCATTACAGCAGTAGTCATAGTAGTAGTAGTAGTATAGTAGTAGGACAAGTCAATTGTAGTATCGGGTAGAGTATTGGTTGTGGTAAGACTTTTTCTCATTGATAAAATCGGGTCCTCGACATCTGTGTGTGAATCTATAGATAAGTTGTAAATTGAAACTCTTATAACAGTGGAACCCATAACAGAAATGGTAATATTAAATTAAGCAGCATTCGTAGTAGTAATAATAGTAGTTGTAGTTTTTATTATGAAAGAATATTCTGAATCTAGTCATTATTGTGTATATATAAAAGGAGCATATAGATAAAAGCTTCATGGACTGTTAGTTACCGAGATAAATAAGCAAGATTGTCAGAAATCAGACGTACAGATTGATTTGGGAACCATACCTACGTAACGTAACTAGGAAACAATATAATTTTACATTTGACCAGTGGCGGTTAAGACAGACCAAAGTAGTAAAACAGAAGTCGTGACAGAACAAACAAAACTAATAGTGTTTATAACAATCTAAAAAAAAGAAGTTGCAACATCGGTAGTAGTAGTAGTAGTAGTAGTGGGTGTAGTATAGAGTATAGTGGTAGACCAAAGTAGTAAAACAGCAGTCGTGACAGAACAAACAAAACCAATAGTGCTTATAACAATCTAAAAAAAAAAAGTTGCAACATCGGTAGTAGTAGTAGTAGTAGTAGTAGTAGTGGGTGTAGTATAGAGTATAGTGGTGGTGGTGGTGGATGTTGACGCAGCAGCGGTTGTTTATGCTCTAAAAGGGGGTTAACCACTCCACCGCTACACACTTTTACAACACCACCAACTACACCACCACTACCACGACCACCTGGCTCCAGTGAAGATACCAACAACACCACTACTACAACACAACTTGCCTGCCTGTCTGTCTGTCTGTCTGAATGTGAAGTATATTTGATTACCGCGGAAATTCTCAAGCAAATAACAATAGTGGTAGAAACATATATGCTATGAAAATCTAATAAATGAATATATTGTATGGTATATTATACAGTATACAATAAATAAAAAGATTGACTGAAAAGTGCTCTGTGTGTGTCGTTTTGAATATACACTTGTTATAATTCCAGGTGAATACTGTTTCACATACATACATATTTTATATCATAGTACAGTAAACTTAACAATTTGATGTACTAAAACTCATATATTTCATGTGCATCAGCTAACCTCTCTTTCACTCTCCCTAACACACACACACACACACACACACACACACACACACACACACACACACACGAAAAACAAAACAGGAGGTGAACTGCAGCAGGGAGGGAGTGACTGACTGTTGGCAGCGACAACACTCCTCGCTCCTCAACACAAACACCACACACACACTTTTACAGGCCCACCACCACCACCACATGTCGTGCATACAAAAAATACACCTCAACAAAAAACATTATAATAACTAAAGGTCAGACGTCTCCATAGTATTCCCATGGCATGATATTTATATTGGAACAGATGAAAGAGTGAGGTGATAAAATGAAATAATAATAACTAGAATAAATACTACTACTGCAACTATTATTGATAACAGTATAAAAAACAATACTCGTGAGAATAATAATAATAATAATAATAATAATAAATGATAATAAAATATAAAAAATGGTAGGCAAGCATAAAATATTCCTCTTGTATTATTTCATACTAAAAATATTCAAGTACAATAAATCAAAAGATATATACTGTATAGCCTATAATGATAGTGACAACACGAGTCAAACATATTCACAGTGTTCAATCTCCTAATTTTATATCGAGCACATAAGTATGTAGAATTATAGTAGAATATGTATGTACAATGTCTAGATAAGTATTGATGGTGACAATAGTTATTTTCAACACCCATGGCAGCATTTTTCAATTAATTTTTTTTTTTTTAATATATACGGATTTTACATATATTATTCAGTCTGATTTGATGCTTGATGCTAAAAAGGTAATCTTAGGTATAAATATTAACAAGTTTATGTGTATTTCAGTATAAATATATGAATATATGTATCAGTATAAATAATATATTTAATTTTAATTGTATAAATCTTCATTACTGGGTCAATTACTGTACTGTATATTATTCAGACGAAATATCAGACCAACTTAAAGTTTGAGCAACGAAAATCCACAATTATTTAAGAAGTCAACACATTACTCTGTAAGTCTACTATTATAAAATTACACAATGTTAACAGATTGTACTGTAAATAATTCAAATAAAATATTTATCTTTGGAATGTTTGCTAATTTACTTGTGGATATCAATAACCTATAATAACCTAGATGAACTATAGACATCTCGGTGTTAAGTGCAAGAAATCTGAAGCCATTAAAAATATCTAAAATCGAATACATGGTCACTCAGGTTATTGAGATGATTTGTCTATTCTTTAATCTGAGGGAGGCGTACAGTAAGACTCCCATGACTAACTTAAACGTATAAAAATAATATAATAATCAAAGTTAAAACATTAACCTGCCATAAAGGTATAGGTATAATATTATCCCTGACGATACTAATATATGCAAAAGTGTGGGAAGGACTTAAGTAAAATTCCCAACGTAAAACTAAATATACAAACATACACACAAACACTCACACACACAAACACACACAGTAACACGTAGACAAATCACAACACATGCAGCAACAGCACTCCCAGATTGGCAACAAGAGAGAGAGAGAGAGAGAAAGAGAGAGAGAGGAGCTACTACTACTACTACACCCCTAACCTGGTAACACAACAACACAACACAACTCACATGCACCCCACCCCGATCCAGGCAAATTCATTCATGGGCTTCAGTCACTGCTTTCACTCACACAGCAGCACGGGGTGACCCCTTCTCTTCCTCTTCCTCCTCCACCATTGATTCACAGGCCAGAACACCTCACATGATTTTTACTACAATTACTGGTATCATTTTCATGACTTCAAACTACAACCAATATCGAACTTCTAGCACTATTAATACTACTACCAAAATTCTAACAAACTCCAAACTACTAGCACTACTTTGGCTGCTACTACTGCAACTACTAGTGTTCTACTACTATTATTGCTGTTATTGTCACTATTACTAGACACTCGATTTGGCATGTGCTTGCAAGCATATGACCACCTGTGACAATCACTCAAGCACTGGACAACAAACATTGACAGACTGCCACACTAACGCTCTCTCTCTTTCACATTCTCTCTCTCATTCTCTCTCTACACACACACACCTCTTCCCTCCCCTCACTTCCCACAGAGGCTCAGAATCACACCGAGTCAAACGCTACGCCGATCACAGTAAGTGGTGGATGGCAAGGGAAGGGACGAGGACAAGGGTGGAGGAAGATAGGTGGAGAAAGAGACACACAGGGAGAACAATTATGAATCAAAGAGAGAGAGAGAGAGAGAGAGAGAGAGAGAGAGAGAGAGAGAGAGAGAGAGAGAGAGAGAGAGAGAGAGAGAGAGAGAGAGAGAGAGAGAGAGAGAGAGAGAGAGAGAGAGAGATACAGGGCAGGCAAGGGCGTGAAAGGCCTGGATGGAGAGGGTATAGGGAGGAAATGAGATATGGATGACAAGGGAAGGGGAGTGTGAGTGAGAGAAGTGAGTGAGAGAAGTGTGTGTGTTTGTGTGTGTGTGTGTGTGTGTGTATTTGCTTCGTTTGAATTTATTTACTGTACTTAATATAGTTATGTTTCACTTTGCACAATGGTTCGGCTTATATATAGTTTAGTTTATACATTTAATTTATTTTTTGGTGTTGTTTACGACAATATTATTTTGTCCCATGCATGTTTCAGTTTTGATAATTTTTCTTTATACAGTTTTGCATCAATTTGTCTTTCAGTTTGGCCAGGTTCTGTCATATATATGTTATGGTATAATTATTTTCTCTTCATATTTAGTGATATTATTATTTCATTTGTCTTGTCCTTTGGCTTCGTTTCCTCACACTTCTAAATATATACACACACAGAAGGAGAGAGAAGCGCACAGCCTTAACGGGAAAAATGAAGAATGAGCGAGAATAAGGAGAGATAGGATCTGCTTTATAGTCTCTTCTTCGGTAAGCTCGGGAAATTTTATGGATTCTGTGCTTTGAGGCAGAGACGGTGGATGGAGAGAGGAGGGGAAGGGGAGATGAAAAGGAAGGGATAGGACGGGGAGAAAAGGGAGATGATGGAGAGGAAGAAAAGGAGAGGGAGAAGATGGTGAGAGAGAAGGGGAAAAATAAAGGGAGAGGAAGTAAACGAAAGGGCGAAGATTAAATGGGAAAAATGGAAGGGAAGGGTGAAGATGAAGGGAAGAAAGGTGAAGGATGTTGATGGGACAAGAAGAACGAGGTGGGAGTGGTGTAGGAAGAAGGGGAGGAATTATAGGAGATAGTCAACCAACGTGGTGGAAAGGAACGGAAGGGGAAGATAGAAAGAGAGGAGGAAGAAAGGGGAAAATGGTGGGGGAGGAAGGGAAGAAAGGGGAAATTGGTAGGGGAAGAAGGGAAGAAAGGGGAAATTGGTGGGGGAGGAAGGGAAGAAAGGGGAAATTGGTGGGGAGAAGTTTCATGGAAGGCTGGATAAAGATGAAAGTGAAGGAAAGATGATGGGGACGTACTGAAGAAGAAGGAGGAGGGGAGAAGGTAATGGATGATGATAAGAGGGGAAGGGATGGAAGAGTAAATGTGGTAAGTATATTGTGAAAGTGGAAGTGGAAGTTGTGTGAGAGAAAGGAAAGGTTGTGAGAGTGAAGGAAGGTGGTGAGAGAGGAAGGAAAGGTGGTGAGAGAGGAAGGAAGGTGGTGAGAGTGAAAGGGAAGGTGGTGAGAGTGAAAGGGAAGGTGATGAGAGTGAAAGGAAAGGTGGTGAGAGTGAAAGAAAAGGTGATGAGAGTGAAAGAAATGTGATGAGAGTGAATGGAAGGTGGTGAGAGTGAAAGGAAAGTGGTGAGAGAGGAAGGAAAGGTGGTGAGAGAGGAAGGGAAGGTGATGAGAGAGGAAGGGAAGACTGTCGAAGAACTGGGAGAAGATGAGGAAGAGAGGCAGATAATAGAAGTGTATACAAAAAATGGTGGGATGGAAAGGAAAGGCCGATAATGGGAGTGTATAGAAAAGGGTGGGAGAGGAAGGAAGGGAGGGAGGGAGGGAGTGAGGGAAGGGGGAAATGGTTCATGGGAGAGGATTGTGAAGAGCTGCATGGGAAGGGAAGGGAAGGGAAGGGCAGGGAAGGGAAGGGAAGGGAAGGGCAGTAGCGATACCTTGTCAATAAAAGTTCCTCCTCATATATGGTGTTGGTACTTATCCATTCTGTCAGGCCAATGTATAATATGTTACTCTTATACAAGTGAAATTGAATAGTTGGATTTAGAAATGTATATGTATGACGGGAAAAGTGTGAAAATTTATAATTATAGTTCGAAAAAATTACTAATAACTGCAAACTCTGAAGAAAAATAAAAATAAATAGAAAATAAATACAGACAGTATGATGGATAGATAGAAATATAGAAAGAAAGAAAAAAGAGTGAAATAGAAAGAGAAATAAAGCAAGTGGCGGGACAGGAAGCCTCGACAAGAAAATCGCATATAGGGGAGAGAGAAAGGAAGGACAGGAGAAATAAAGGAAGGTGAAGAGGGGAAAAGAACAAGTGTAGATGAAGAAACCAGAGAAAGTGAGGGGAAGATACACGGATAGAGAGGGAAAATCGAAGGTTAGCAAATGTAAATAAAACAAGAGAAAGAAAAAGAAAAGGAAGGGTAAGTGGAAAAAAACAGAAGAATAAAAAAATTGAAAAGAGAAATTGCAAAACGAAAGAATGAAGGGAAAGAGATACTCACACTGAATATTGTAACAAAATCTAAGTAATAAAACTGAAAAAAGAGAAGGAAAACATGGATAAAAGTGTAAAAAGTAAAGCAATAAACGAAGAAAAATATAATAATGAAAGAGTAAAAATACAAAATTCAGACAGCTAAAGAGAAAAAGAATGGGAGAGAGCAGTCATGAAAAAGAGAAAGCTGTGAATGAAAATATTAAAAAAAGTCAGGAGAAAAACAAAACAGCAAAAAAAAAAAAAAAAAAAAAAAAAAAAAAAATCGAAAAGTGAAAAGTGAAGAAAAAATAAAACAATAGGAGAGAAAATGATAAAGAAAGCAGTCAGCAAGAGAAAAACAGTATTAAAAAAATATATATATATATAAATAAAAGAGAAGAGGCATTCAGAAAATAGCAATAAAAAGGGAATATCCTACAGAAAAATGGAAAAAAAAGAGAGAAAGCAGTGAGGAGGAGAAAGTGAAGGGAAAGGGGGAGGCAGGCACAAAGCACTGCAACAAGCTTATCCGTGCTCAATTTGCGGCGATCATGGGACAGAGGCGAGGTGTGACACATTCGCCCTGCTGCTGCTGGTGTGGTGTGGTGGTGGTGGTGGTGGTGGTGGTGGTGGTGGTGTGGTGTAGTGTTAGGTGGTGGTGGCCGGGTTCCTGGCTGGTTGGTTGGCTGAAGGGGTGGACAGACAGACAGACAGACAGACAGAATGGGTGGAGGATTCAGGCTCTGTGTTTGTATGTTGTTGCTGTTGTTGTTGTTGCTGCCTTTGTGGTGGTGGTGGTGTTGTCAATTGAGGGGTGAGTGTGGGGATGAGACAGAGATACTGACAAAGATGAGGAGAGAGAGAGAGAGAGAAAGAGAGAGAGAGAGAGAGAGAGAGAGAGAGAGAGAGAGAGAAAGATACAGTTAAAGACCAGTGGTGGCTCAAATGGTCTCATGGGTGGTACCAAGGATGAAGTTGTTGAATATATGTTACTACTGAGAGAGAGACGAGCATAGCAAAGATGAAAACCCTTCTTCCAAACCTCAGCACTGGTATGAAAGAGGACAATGAAATGTTATATAGCAAAGGAGGGAACATTCACTATACAAAACGTCAAGCTTAAATAAAATTAGTTTCGCAACGACTAGAACTGGACGATAGACACTATTGATTATCTCTGCTGGTGGCCAATTCCAGGTACTGCAAATCTTACATGTAAAGAAACCTTGAGTGGAAGGAACATCAATAGAAAAATACACCACGGCGACTGGAAAAATGTGCAACGTCTGGGGATAAGACAAGAATAAAGTGGGTGAAGACACTGAGGGAGAAGGGAACATACAGACAGCAATAGAAGGGTGGCCAAGAGAATGACACACACACACACACACACACACACACACACACACACACACACACACACACACACACACACACACACACACACACAGTAGAGACGCAGAGAAGCAGGATATACAGACAAATACAAATAAGGTAAATTAGAAAATAAAAAAAATTACGAGACACATATAGAGTCGATGAGAACAAATGGGAAACTTGGGAGGCAGTTAACTATACAGCGAATGAAAAATAATACATTACAGTTTGGGGCTCAATATAATAAAAATACAGACGAAATTAATTGTCTGAGGGACACACAAACACAAATTACAATAAAAAAAAGATGTACTGTATACACAAAGAGGGAATGGTGAGAAACATGGAGAATAGAATTTATAGAAAGTTGCCTATAGAAAAAATAACAATAAATATCTAAAAAGAATGAGAGAAAAGGCAAGGACCCACACACACAAACACACACACAGTGGAAAGAGAGAGTGAGAAGGGGTAAACAGACATTCTTGTATGAAAAAGAGTTAAGGAGATATATGACCAAGCTTCATCCTCTCCTGTGTAAGCTGCTTGGTTTTAACATACACGCTCCTTTGAGGGATGAGAGAAGGGATATACCGTAAGAACGAGGGAGGAGAAGAAGGGATGAGGAGGTGGACTGATGGAAAAAAAAGGAGAAGAGAGAGAGGGAGAGGATAAGATCAGGGAGGAGGAGGAGGGAGACAGAACGAAGTATAATATTATGAGATGAAAGTGTAGGTGAAGATGTATGTTGTGTGTGTGTGAGTTACCTACATACACGCATATATATATATATATATATATATATATATATATATATATATATATATATATATATATATATATATATATATATATATATATATATTTAAGAGAAGGAATAATGGAAAAATTAGACAAGATGGGAAAGAAGAAAAGGGAGAGGAAAAAGAGGTACCATAATGAAAATGGAAGAAGATAAGAAAAAGAAGGAAGAGCAGGAAAATGAATCAGATGAAATAGGATATGAAGCAGAAGAACTAAGGTTAAAATAACGGTGAAGGAAGTTATATCAAATATAACAAACCAGAGAACACCACACGGATTAAAATGGAGAAACGTAGCGACAACATGAGCTAAATATTATACTTAATGTGTTCAGACTTATGGAATGAATGAATGCGATAGTTAAGGGGATAGTATACTAAGTCTTTTGGTACATGACAGTGCCTTGATTCCTCCAAAGTATGCCTGAAAATAGGACCCCATGGAAAAAATAATGGTGTCCTGTTGCTAGGAATCGTTTGGAGGAATCAGTTGCTCCAGATTTACCAACACTCTACACTATCCCCTTAAGGCGTCGGAAAAAGGAAAGCAGAGTATTAGAAAGTCCATAACGAAGCAAAACACGAGTGAAAAATCAAGAGCCAAGATGGAACAGTATAATATGAAGAGGAGAAATTTAATACGGGAATATATTTTGTACAATGAAACAGCAACTAAGAAAACAACAAAAGAGGGAGTCAGGGTGAGACTAAAGAACAAAAGAATACCAAGATAAAGAACAAAGGAACAACAAAATATAGAACGATGCCTAAATTATACAAGCAACACAAAATTGATATAACGTTGGTGCAGGAAGAATCTCAACTCAAAAGATAGAAAACCTAGCTGTGAAAAAAAAATAATAATAAAAACACACATTCAAGGAAGAACATCGAAAGTATAGTAGCCCTTGAATTGGACAAGAAAAGATCAGTTTATGTGGAGAAGCAGCCTGTAAATAATATAGGAGAAAAAATTATGAAAATGTGAAGATGACATTATTTGCGTTTCAGAAAAGAGGAAAAGGAGAGTGAAATGAAACTAGTTAACACAGAAACCACAGAAGGAAAAAATAATTAAAACTTAAAGTAAAAATTAACTAAAGACTCCGCCAAGTAGCTAAGAACAGAGATACAGTACATAATAATATACTGCATACAATTATAAATAAACAGAACTTTGTGCTTTAAACCAATGTAACTAAATATAAATATGAGGTGGAATGAAAAGAATAACAAAGCAACACAATTAATAATGGCAGCAATTAAATATGTAGTAATTAAAAACGCCGAATATCAATAGACAGAGATAGACATAAAACTATTTGGAAGTGAGTATAAAATAAAAGCGTCAAGTAACAATATGAAATGTTATAGAAAAAACAAACAAACGTACAGATGACGAAAAAAGAGGCACCGATAATTATATATGAACAGACGGATAAATGAAAACACGTAGAGATGAACAAAAGAAAAGCACAATAAGAGAAAGACACTCATGAGTAACAATGAAGAAAATATATAGAGACTAAAACAATAAAAACAAGAGAATCAGTAACACACAGAGACAGCGATGAAAACAATTAATTAAGCAGAGAAGAACAGAAGAGAGAGGCAGATATGAACAGAAGAGAGAGGCAGAGATGAACAGAAGAGAGAGGCAGATATGAACAGAAGAGAGAGGCAGAAATGAACAGAAGAGAGAGGCAGAGATGAAACGGAGAGAAATGCAAAGATGAAAAGAAAAGAGAAGCAGAGATGAACAGAAAAGAGAGGCAGATATGAACAGAAAAGAGAGGCAGAGATGAACAGAAGAGAGAGGGCAGAGATGAACAGAAGAGAGAGGCAGAGATGAACAGAAGAGAGAGGCACCGAATAACAATCAAAATATATATATAGAAATGAAAACAACAAGAGCAGGAGGAGGAGCAGGAGGCCGGCAAGTGCTACAGAGCCGGGAACAAAGTCGACCATTACGAGCGTGCGGTAAATCCATCAGAACAGCCTTGCACCAGAAACGGATCACAGACAAACACCCAAATAGCTTTATTCTCTTCCAGGCAGGCACACACACACACACACACACACACACACACACACACACACACACACACACACACACACACACACATACACACACACACAAAGGGATATACAGTATACGTATCTGCATATATGTACACACACACACACGGGTACTAATATACGTACACACACAACTATACGTACACACATGAATGCTTACATAACACTCATATATAATCTTACGCATTGAAACGCATAGAGACGCACATAATATCATACTGTAGTTGGAATTAGTATACTGTACACAAGAGCTAAGTTATAGTTAGTATATAGTTATGCCAAAAATTGTTCTAGTACAAATTATACAGAAACACGCATAACACGTAGTTTGAGCCGCATCTATAGAATGATACTGAGTACAGCAAGACATTTACAAATATATGCAAAACACATCCACATACACATCCTCAACAATGAGATATAATGCACGCAAGAACCAAGCACACAAACACCAGCACGCGCTAACCCTTACAAACACGAACACCAGCACAAGCACAAAGCACACGCAAACACGCGCCAGGACAAGCAAAAACACTCGCAAGCACAAGCGCAAAACATACACACACACACAAACACGGCAATTGACCTTTCGCCTCAACAAAAGAGCCCTTTCCTTCCATCTGGTCAAGAATCCGAGCCACGGCGAAGATTACATCAACCCATGCTGCAACAATCTGCCTCCCAACACACACACACACACACACACACACGCAGGTACACACGGGAAGGCAAATGGAAGGCGGTGCTTGTTGCTTTTGACTCGCTCAAGCCCCATGAATATCCCCCCCACCCCCCATCCCACCCACCCCGCCCCACAAGGCAAGATATACACACGCACGCACAAAAAACACAACGCACTCACAAAAGCACACGACGATCGCACCGGCCCATGCAATGCACAAAAAACAACACTCACGCACGCACGCACAAAAGCACCGCACGCACACTCACAAAGCATTAAAAAAGGAGAGAGAGAGAAGGGTTAAAGGCAAGATATTAAAAGGAAAAGAGAAGAGGTTGTATGGAGATGATATGCAACACGTGCTTCAATGTTGCAAGCACCATTGGCCGGCAGGGGGACGACCAGATGAGTAAGTGAGTGAGTGAGTGAGTTACTGAGGAAAGAGGAGCCGAAGAGATGGTGGAGAGTTTGAAAGAGATACAAGAGTGAATGAGTAACTGGGACGGAATGGGAGAGGAATAGGGGGGAGGGTAGTGGGTGAGAATTAAGGAGAGAGGTTTGGAAGAGTTAGATTGAGACTTCAGGGAATGAGAATGGGACAAACTAGGAAAAAGGACGAAACGGGGAGAAATAAATATATATCAAATGTAGGAAAAGAAGACAGTGGATGTAAGTGAAATGGAATAGGATGACAGAGCATGCGATTGATAGTAGAAAAATAATGACTTTGAGAGAAAATAATGAATGGCGTTAAAATTAGAGGGAAGAGTAACAATTATAAACATAATTTATAAAAGGAAAGGAAGTCTTGAAAACAGAAGTGTGAACATCAATATTATTATAAAATGATAGAATGCAAGAAAGGGATAAAGGAGAGAAAGGCAAGGATGAATGAAAGAAACAATTAAAGGAGGAATATATGAGAGAGGGAGGAAATGTGAAGTAAGAGAGAGGAGGATATCGAGAGCAGATGATGGACATATGTGGAGAGAAAAAAAGAAAGATAGAAAGAAGAAAAAATAGATAAACATATGATGACGAAAAGAAAGCAAAGAACAGAATAAAGGATGGATGGAGTTGAAGAAGAGTAGGAAGTAGGGATGGTAAAGATGGCGGGAAAATGGAAGGAAGGTTGAAAATAGACAGATTCAGAGAAACACAAACAGGAAACAAAGAGGAGGTAGAGGATAGAATGGAGGTACGAAAGAAGTGTTGGGAAACTCAAGAGAGAGACGGAGAAACAAAACAAAGAGAGAGAGAGACGGAGGGAGAGAGAGAGACGGAGGGAGAAAGAAGAGAGAGACAAGAGACTGAGAGGGAGGGACGACGGAGCTAGGGAGAGAGGAAAGGAGGGAGGCAGCGAGGGAAGGATCGATTGCAAGCATTAAGCTCTGAGGTGTGTGGCGACCCGGCCCAACCCCAGAAATTGAAAACCGGCGTGAGGTGGAAAGGGAACCGAGAGAGGAGCCAGCCAGGGAGGGAAGGAGGTGCTGGAAAGAGAGATACTGTATACTGCTGGTGGGTGTGGTGGTGGTGCTGAGATATGCAGGGTAGTTGTGGAGAGATAATGTGTGTGGACGAGGGAGTGAGAAAGAGAGAGGTGGTGCATGATGGAGGAATGATGATGGTGGAGAGGTAGTGTGTATAGACGTGGGAGACGGAAACTGAGGAGCGAATAAGTGGAGATGGAGTGTAAGTACATGCATGTGGATGTTGATGTACTTAGAGAGAGAGAGAGAGAGAGAGAGAGAGAGAGAGAGAGAGAGAGAGAGAGAGAGAGAGAGGGTGGAAGCATTGTGTGTGTGGACGGCAGCGCAGATATCCATGTTTTATTGGCTTGTGTTCTTAGGCCGCCCTCTATATCTGCTTGTAGTGAGCTGGGTTAAGTGTGTGTGTGTGTGGTGTGTGTGTGTGTGTGTGTGTGTGTGTGTGTGTGTGTGTGTGTGTGTGTGTGTGAGGCATAGAAGAAAGCAAGCAGAAAAAAAACCGAAGATAGAAGTGAATAATGAGAGGAATGGAAAGAGTGTGAGCTAAATAATGGAGAAGAAG
>JAWZYT010006708.1:0-2500 GCA_034508575.1 Petrolisthes manimaculis
TACTGCAATTTTTATACTGACCAACAATACAGGTTTAATTTTTTTCAAAGGAATTAATTTTAAACTCAGAAGGTTAACACACACACACACGCACACACGCATACACACACACACACACACACACACACACACACACACACACACACACACACACACACAGAGGGTTACATAATATACAGACAAAAACTTACATAAGATATACCCATACGGTACTCGGTAAAAGCGTGTACATACTGTAGGGTACAAGGCAACGTGGCATAAAAGTGAAACAGACATAGAAGTCAAACGTAAACTGTATTCAGATAGATTAATGTAGTGACCTAGAAAATCTGTTCCTGTTGTTTTGACGAGAGCGATATACCGGTAGTAGTTTTATTTACAGTCTAAATAAATATATATATTATACTGATTTCAAAATTCACCATGGAAAAATATTCGTATTATAAGAAATGTGACCTGTGGAATAAAATAGCTGAGAGTTTATCCCACTGCATCACTACCACACAGAAAATTATAACTTCCGCTCAGCTTAAGCCTCACTTCCACTTAACCTTATAAAATGATACACTAAATGATAGTCATTCCACATACAACAACTCTAACAGTCACAGCATCTAGAAAATCTTACAATATAATTATGTCATTCAATGTGAACATTTAGTCTCTCACGAAAATGTTTGGAGGTTCAAAATGTCTCGAGAAATCTATGATTGTCATAAACAAACTTTTCAATGGAGGCTAATTAGCTAATGAATGAATGTGTAAAAATGGTTAAATCTTCATTTCATCAGGGACAATAAAATGAAGAATACTGTATTATACAAAATGTGTCAAACAACCTGTACAGAAAGAAATTGTAGACATTAAATTTTCTCTTCAGCGAAATTTTCTTTTCATTTGTTATTACTGACATGTGTCAGTGACTGACTGGAGGGAATCCATTAATGGCAGAGAGAGAGAGAGAGAGAGAGAGAGAGAGAGAGAGAGAGAGAGAGAGAGAGAGAGAGAGAGAGAGAGAGAGAGAGAGAGAGAGAGAGATGCGTTAAGAACAAGGCGATATAAACACGAACACCTTTCATAACCATATATATATAATTAAAGGTGTACAGTAGCCTTGAATAAAACATATGAATTTTCTGTAAGCTAAAGATTGTCATATACTGTAAATAGAGTCTAGCGGTAACCGGACATGTTCCCAGGGTGACACCAGTGGACATTAATAACCAATCAATTCACAGCTGACAGAAATTTATAAATAAGTGGCGTGTGGGACCTGGGGGTGAAATAATCAAACTCAAGTCACAAAGATATTTCATCAGTTAATGAAAGTATCATTACAAATATAAATATGATGATGATGATGATGATGATGATGATGATAAAAATGTTAGTCTCTTGTACTATCAAAGACAAAAGAAAGAGCTAACCATAAAATTATATACTGGGCATTTATGGACGTAATTGTGTTGGGGTTTTCATTATGTTTCACGAGTTATACCAAATCATGGGAGGACGAGACAACGACGCTAGTTTTGTCTTTAATTAAAATAGTACACACAATAAAGGAAATATGAGAGAGAGAGAGAGAGAGAGAGAGAGAGGAGGAGAGAGAGAGAGAGAGAGAGAGAGAGAGAGAGAAGGGTTGGATTGGATGGAAGGAGACAATCTGACAACTAACTCATAGTCTGTGTTTTGTTTTGGAGTCCAGCGTTGCATTTTTTTTTTTTATTAATTTAAGATTCGCTCAGTGTCCGGCCTTAAACTTTTGATATAATTATTTACTCATTCATTTTGGTAAGTGTGAGACAGTGATTAGTCTTTCAATTAATGCTATATAAGAAATTAAACCCTCTTTATTGAACTATATTACGAGTCATTATTTCATGGCAGAGTTTAAGAAATAAATCAGTTGTCTTCGAATTCGTCCAACAACCCGATACTGAACTTTTTGACCGTGACTGTACACCCGAGCTCGTAAATTCGCGACCACGTCCTTAGATGTTTATGCCATTTGATCAAGTAACATTTATTTGGGGAGGAATCAGAGTAGGCCTAGATGGAACACAGTAGAGTGACATGATACAATACAATCCTTCACCTACAATGACACCTACCTTCCCCACACAGCGTTCGTTACCAGCTCAGATGTCATAATAAACATTTGGGGACGTGGTCGAGAATTTACGTGCTCGAGTGTACATTCCTCCTCCGTCTTTCCTATTTATATTTTTTTTCACGTTGGCTACACTTGGAGATTTTTTATTCGGTTTTTCAAAATACTTGGAGCAGCTTCGTGTTCATGGTTCATTTAAGGGGCAAGTACAGTGTTACCAAATCTGGAGCAACTGATTCCTCCAGACTATTCAAGCAACAGGACGCCATTATTTTTCTCCATCTGGTCCTGTTTCCTAGCATAGTTTGGAGGAATCAAGGCACTCCAATGTACCAAAAGTATACTCTCCCTTTAATTCAGGGTATAGCAGGGCTCCGGATGTTATAA
>JAWZYT010006708.1:7500-18216 GCA_034508575.1 Petrolisthes manimaculis
CCTCTACAGGCAGAAGGCGAGGAAATTTGTGGATAAAAAAAAAACATATAGTACAGTCACGAGCACTAATAAGTATTTAAAGCACCGAGACACACCGAAACACACATCCTCAACTCTTCTCACTTTGAAGATATGAATGTTTCGAATCTTTTAACTTGTGGATTGGGATTCGAATATTTTCTGGCCCACTATTGACAAGACCAGGGGAGAAACGCGGGAGTGAAGCCACGTATAACTTATCTCTGCTCGGTTATTGTTTAAAGATTAATATAGAGGCTGACTCAGCATTGACAGTCTTTTTTTTCTCCCCACTAGGCTACTATACAAATACTGACTACGGAGGCACCCTTACACGAATAAAATATCCAAGCACATCAGAATATTATTGTTTGTTTTTTCTCTTTCCTTAATTCATGCTAAATTTTTCCCTTCCCCTCAGTACCATTCTATCCTCCCTTTCCTCTATGCATCGTTTCATTCTCCCTACTTTTCCAAATCACAATCCTCCCTTTCCCTCTCCTGCCTCCTCCATTCATTCCCTTCCCAACACAACCAACCCCTTTTCATTCCCTCCCCAACACCCCCTCAATCGGTTACTTGCAACCCCATACACATCCCTCCACAATCCCAACTCTCTCATCCTACCTATCACCTTACACCTTCCCTCAACCCCCAATCACAACACCAAACCCAATCTCGAACCACTCTCTCCTCCGACTCCAATCCTTCATCCCTTCAACCCCAACCCCTCACTCCCACAACCCCAATCCATCACTCCTCCAATCCCAACACCTCACTCCCACAACCCCATCCCCTCACCCCCACAACCTCAACCCCTCACTCCCACAACCCCAACACCTCACTCCCACAACCCCAACACCTCACCCCCCACAACCCCATTCCCTCACTCCCCACAACCCCAACACCTCACTCCCACAACCCCATCCCCTCACTCCCACAACCCCAACCCCTCACTCCCACAACCCCAACCCATCACTCCCACAACCCCAACCCCACACCCCCACAACCCCATCCCTCACCCCCACAACCCCAATCCCTCACTCCCACAACCCCAACCCCTCACACCCACAACCCCAGCTCCTCCCCCCACAACCCCAACCCCTCACTCCCACAACCCCAACACCTCACCCCCACAACCCCAATCCCTCACTCCCACAACCCCACCCTTCCATCATCCCCCACCAGACCAGAGTTCAGCAAGTTCCGACCGACTAACTACAGCTCGGCCTGGCAATTATATTAAACCTTTGAAGTATCTCATTACCCTTTCTCACGTGGCCCTTTAAATCACGTCACACGCTCCACTACCCACTCAATTCACCGGCAATAGGATCTCTCTTTTTTTTCTGTCTATCTCATCCCTTTGTCTAGCTTTAAGTCTTGTGTATATGTACTTTTCTTTATGCCTTAAGTGTTGTGTATGTGTACTTTTCTTTATGCCTTAAGTCTTGTGTATGTATTTTTCTTTTTGCCTTAAGTCTTGTGTATGTACTTTTTTTTTTATTTATATCTTCACTCTTCCGTTTTATGATGTTTGTTTTTTTCTCTCTATCACAATTTGACTTCATCTTTTTATATGCAGAATTTCTTGCTATCTATCTATCTATCTTTAGTGATCTCATCACACGCACGCACGCACGCACGCATGCACGCTCGCACGCACGCACACACACACACACACACCATGTTTGACATTCAAGTTTGTCTCCATTTAGCCTTCTCGTTCCATTATTTTCTTTATCTCACCCCACCCTCTAACTCCTCGTCCTTCACATCTCACTCCATCCATTCCTCCTCCACATCACCACTAACTCCTTCACACCACCACTAACTCCTCCTCCACACCACCACTAACTCCTCCTCCACACCACCACTAACTCCTCCACACACAAACTAACTCCTTCTCCACACCACCACTAACTACTCCTCCACACACAAACTAACTCCTTCTCCACACACACCACCACTAATTCCTCCTCCACACACACACACCAACTCCTGACACCTTTTGGTAACCCTTCCTGGAGCCAACATTTCTCTCCTCTTTCACAATCCGACGATCCCTTTCCAATTCCTCCCTCGCCACTCAATTAACTACAAAATCACCCCCAGCGTTCCTCATCTACCAGAGCGAATTATCTTGTGATAGAAATGTCACACCTAATCAGTGGAAAAATAACCCCTAATTCACTTTATTGGACGGCGAAATTAGTTGAAGACTGGTCGTAATAACAAATATATTGCATTTTTTGTCATTCCCAGCATTCTGTGTACAGTATTTAATTACTCTCTTTCTATTTAACAATCTAATAATATATATATATATATATATATATATATATATATATATATATATATATATATATATATACATAACGGTATATATATATCTACATAAGTTTTCACTTATTTACATATATTATCAGCGACCTTATTGCTGAATTTTAATGGCTTATAATTCACTCAGGCAAAAATTACGCCACTTAGTAGTCGAATTAACTGAGAGATTCTTCGTAATAAGAAATATGTCCTTTTTCTGCTCTGATTAATGACGAACGATATTATCTGCGAATATTATTATCATGAAAATTAAACGTGCACGAGTTTGTGAAATACTGTACTAGAAATGGTGTTATAAGATCGACCATCGAAGTAGATAATAATAATAATAATAATAATAATAATAATAAAATATAATAATAATTTCAGTACTTCACTCTCCCTCTCCATCTTCATACTCCACCCTAACCCACTCACATTCCCCTGCCTCCTATCTACCCTCATCTCCACTCTCCTTCCTTCTCCCCTCTCCAATCCCTGTCCCATCCCACTCCAATCCCTGTCCCATCCCTTACCTTTCCATTCCCTCTCCTTCCCACTCCACTCTCTAATCCCTGTCCCATCCCACCCCTTACCTTCTGTCCCCTCTCCTTCCCTCTCCACTTCCCAATCCCTGTGCCATCCCTCACCCTTCCATCTCCCCTCTCTCTCCACTCTCCAATCCCTGTCCCATCCCACCCCTTACCTTCTGTCCCCTTTCCTTCACCCTCCACTCTCCAATCCCAGTCCACCCCTCTCTCTCCCCTTCCCCCCTCTCTCTCCCTCTACTCCCCTCACTAATAACATCATTAGTCAGCCGGCTATCAGTAGGACGAAAAAAACATCCACCAGGCTTATAACTTGGCGGCAAAAAATATGACGCTACTGTTAAAAAAAGATTAAGTTTTAATTTCAATTTTGCGCGCAAGGGATTTTGAACAGCGTATATTTGATTGAGTGTTCACAGAAGTTTAAAATTAGTGTTTTTATACGTAATAATTCACATTATTTCTCTCGTGTTAATAACAATAAATTCACTTGATTAATGACAATATACAATAAAGAAAAAAATCGTCGAGAATACACGTTAATAGTTATGATTTTTATAGAGTACCATACTCATCTGACTAAGTGTCCAATGTAGCATGAAATTAATTGACACTTATACGATAAAAATGATGAAATGAAAGTTGCTGGAAATAATTATATATATATTTTATACTCGGTGGAAACTCTGTCGACACACAAGAACAACAACTGATACCACCAAACGTACCCTGCTGTACTCCCATCAATAAAACACCTAATTACTCTTATTCTGAGGTATTGTGTACTGTAGTCTTGTTTTGTGACTCCCCTCCCAGCACAGTACGGTACAATTGCCATCACTTACTTATATCTGGTACACGAAAAGAGGATTAACAGCTCTGAAATGTACCAGTTATAAGTGCCGGCATATGTACATTCGTCAACACCACATTACACACCTTATCCCACAACATACACAGTCCACCCATGCACCTCCTTCACCTTTCCCATAATTATATAATATCTCTTTCCATCACCAAGACACAATGACATCACTCTCCCTCCACCTCCACACACACACAATACTGTACACCTACTTTCACCTCTTACCCACAATACAACTCACATCCATTACTTCTCTCACACACTGAAAAATCCACCTCCAATCCACCCTTCCCTCACATCCTGCAGCTTATAAAACACATCCTTCCCGCACACCTACACAGAATATACTCCCTTTACCACACAATGATTATTCGTACCAATCTTACAGAAACTGTTATAAAATATACAATATATAAATATATTTTGGTCACCCACGCATTCAAGCACACTTGCTCGTGCACACACACGCGCACGCTCGCAAACACACGTCAGCTTTAATTAAAGAGGATGAACTTGAAAGACAACTGATTCCTCCAACTATGCAGGTAAACAGACAATCTCACATAATAAATATACTTACACGGGAACTGATTTCTGGCTGAGTGTCATGATGGTAGACTTTTAGGGACAATCTCTGCAGTGAATTGTTGAATGGTGATATTCAGTAGTTCTGTTTTTAGATATTTATTCTTTCAGGAAGAATTAGATGAAATAATGCACATGGAAACTAGCAAGCAAAAACGTTTCCGTTATATATATATATATATATATATATATATATATATATATATATATATATATATATATATATATTATACAGATATACGGTATATACATAACCAGTGTATGCAGAGATCTGATACGAGTTGTTTAGTTTTGTAGGGAGGGTGACGTGTTCCTGAGGGAGGGTGGGGCGGTGTTCTAATGTTGCTTCAGTCCAAGGTCCATACATAATGACTCCGGCCAATTACAGACAGGCAGGTCCCACATACAAGTTGGAGGTAGTGGACTCGAGTCTGACTGTACGGACGGTGGTTATGGAGTCTACAGGGCTCACAGTACATACATTCTCACGGATTTGTAGTGTCATGTGTTCTGCTGAACCTTCTTGCACGGACCATATGTAAATTTCTGAGAGAGGAGATAGCCGGCAGGTAAGGGTCGTTGCCAACATCTTGAATTCAGAGAGCAGCGTTGCCAGCGATCCATGGTTAGGGAGGAATAAAGTGGAGTGCTTCGAGGGGGACTTTAAGGTGGAGTGCTTCGAGGGGAACTTTAAGGTGGAGTGCTTCGAGGGGGATTTTAAGGTGGAGTGCTTCGAGGGGAACATTAAGGTGGAGTGCTTCGAGGGGGATTTTAAGGTGGAGTGCTTCGAGGGGGACTTTAAGGTGGAGTGCTTCGAGGGGGACTTTAAGGTGGAGTGCTTCGAGGGGAACTTTAAGGTGGAGTGCTTCGAGGGGGATTTTAAGGTGGAGTGCTTCGAGGGGAACTTTAAGGTGTGTTGATGATCCTATGCAGTTGCTGGCTTTGCATTTTTTTAAGGTGTCTGTGTTTGTGTGTGTGTGTGTGTGAGTGTGTGTGAGTGTGTGTGTGTGTGTGTGTGTGTGTGTGTGTGTGTGTGTGTGTGTGTGTGTGTGTGTGTGTGTGTGTGTGTGTGTGTGTGTGTGTGTGTGTGTGTGTGTGTGTGTGTGTGTGTGTGTGTGTGTGTGTGTGTATAAGGTACGTGTAATTTGTCTGTCTGTGTGGTTGGTGATACTTGAGGCTGGTGGAAATATCTGCAGGTAGCAGAAGGGATCTTGATTTGTTTACATTATATTATTTATACTTAATTTAGAGGAATCGGCAAGTTTGAAGTTCGACAATATCATTACTCCCTAAAAGATGGTCATGTGTTATGTTTAAAGCTGAAGTGTTATGACTGACAGAATAGACCCCGTTGGATGAGGGAGAAGGTGATAGATATAGATACGAGACAGAAGGTGACAACAAGCAGAAAGGAAAAAAAAGGAAAAAAAAAAGAAAAAAAAAGAAAAAAATGTAAAAAAAGAAAACAGGAAAAAAAGGAAAAACAAGGAAAGGAGGCACGATTAAAAAAACTGAAGGACCAAAATGACTCCAAAAACCCTCTACAAAATTTATCCTTCACGTATCTAATGAAATAATTGCTCTCGTGGCATAGTTTGGTGGAATCAGTATAGCCCTTCGCAACAGACAATCTCCTTAAAAACACCAAATATTTGAGTTCCACAAGAAATTTCACCAATTTATATCGGAAACAGAAAATGCTTCACCCGTGCATGCATTGGAAGGGGAGGGGGGAGGGGGGAGAGGGGTGCTTCTTTCATTCAGGGGAAGGAGGGGGAAGGGGAAGGGGGGTAAGGGGAGGGAGGAGGGGGGTATTCTTTCGTGCAGGTTAATTATCGAACTGGATACTCTGTTCTATTTTCTCTCTTTTTTTTTTAGTTTCTCTCATATGTTTATACTTTCTCATTTTTTAGTTTCTCTCATTTGTATATAGCTTCTCTTATTTCAATTTCTCTCATCCTACATGTTTATATACCTTCTCTTCTTGTTCTTTTCCTCTTCCTTCATGCTCTCTTCTTTCAAAATGTCCATCTTTCTCTTTTTTTTTCTTTCGCGGGTTTCTTGACGTATATCAATTTATGTTTTATTTTTTTCTCTTCCTGCCTCCTCTGTCATAATCATTATAATACAATATGTAGGTTACTTGGGTAAATATATAATAAAAACACTTACACACACAAAACAGGGATTTATTTACTGAAATTATATATAAATCATAATAATTAAATTGTGTATTTGATTTCCTTTATTTTATCTATTTATTTTTTTGACATATAACTCAACCAGGCCCGAATGAGTTAGTTACTGAAATTACATACAAATCACTATAACAATAATTAAATTGTGTATTTGCTTTCCTTTATTCTATTTATTATTATTTTTTTCGACATGAACATCAAAGGCAACAAATTATTTTCTGCCCACATTTTGTAACCTAATCTTTTTCACCTTGATTTTTATTATTTTATGCAATTATTTACATATATTTTTTTACCTTGACCTTGGGGGGGGGGTTAGGGGGATGAGGGAGTAGGGAACAGGCTTGGGGGGATTTTGTGGGGTGCGGGAGTAGGGGGACAGGGTTGAGGGGGGGGGTAAGGGGGGTGCAGGAATAGGGGACAGGTTTTCTACCCACCCCAAGTCTGTTCCCCTATTCCCGCACCCCACGCATCAACCCCCCAAGCCTGTCCCCTACTCCCGCACCCCCTTAATTAACGGATCTGTGCTAATATTTAGGGAAAGATAAAAACAAAAAATGTTAAACAAAATTGAGGAAAGATAAAGGAAATATGCAAGCAGAAAGAAATTGAAAAAAAAAAAAGAATGAAAATGAAGTGAACAGAGAGAGAAAAAAACGCGAGTCATAAGAGAAAGAAAGGGAATGAAGTAAATATTATCTCCGTATACAAGAATTTATTAGGGTACTTGTGATTCCTCCAGACTATGCCACGAAACAAGCTTCTTCTAGTTATATATACAGCTGGTGTTTCGTGGCAATATCAGAAGGACTCGTTTTAACTCCAATTTTCATCACATATATAGTCCCTTTAGTTTAGTTTGTAAGTGTCTTGGGTGCCATTACTTTGTTAGCGGAATTATTATATTATATCATTTTATTGACTGGGTATTATTTTGTCCCTCCCTCATTTTATTTATTTATTTATATTTATATTTGTTGATTTTTACTCAAGTGGGCCTCGTTAATATAATTTATAATTACTGGCTGTTTAATATTTACAAAGATCCTGTTTATATTATATTGTCATTACCTTTCAACAATACTCTCTCTCTATCTATCTGTCTGTCTGTCTGTCTGTCTCTCTGTCCATTTTCCTTATTCTACTCTCCTACCCAGTCTCCCAATTCCTAGACTTATCTTCCTTCATCTTTTCCCTTCTCTCTTCCTTTACTTTACCATTCTACACCAACCACTCTTTCTCCTCCTCCTCCTCCTCCCCATCCTCCCTCCCTTTCACCTTGACAACACTCACGTCTTAGTCAGCCCTTAGTTCCTGAAAAATCCTCCGTTCATCCCATCTCTCTCTCTCTCTCTCTCTCTCTCTCTCTCTCACACACACACACACACACACACACACACACACACACACACACACACACACACACACACACACACACACACACACACACACACACACACACACACACACACACACACACACACACACACACATATGCATAGTTCTTATCGTCTCATTATCTCGTAGTGCAGGATATCAAGGAACACCCCCAACCCCACAGAGAGAGAGAGAGAGAGAGAGAGAGAGAGAGAGAGAGAGCCAGTCGTCCACCCGTCCAACACACACCTAGTTAGTAGTGATAGATTTTTTCTTTCCCTCACAAAGTCTGGGAATTCTCAACTTTTTTTTATTTTAGTTTTTCTTAATTCTTGTTTTTATAACCAAGAGTTCGTTTATTAAGGGAGTAAAGAGGAGAGATCAGGAAGAGGAAGAGGAAGAGGGAGTGTGGAGGAAAGATTTGGAAGAGGAAGAGGGATCAGTGTGGAGGAAGAAGTGGGGGAGAGGCAAGGTGGGGGTGGGGGTGTGGAGGGGAATGTGGGAGAGGAAAAGGAAGTAAAGGGAGTGGAATGGAGAAGGAGAGGAAAAACGGAGGAAGGAGGAGATAAATTAGACATAGAAAAGGTAAAAGTCATAAGTGAAGGGATGGAAGAAGGTGAAAATTGAGGAAGGGGAAGAGACGGAGGGGGGAGAGGAAGGGGAAGAGACGGAGGGAGGGAGAGGAGGAGGAGAGACGGAGGGAGGGAGAGGAGGAGGAGAGACGGAGGGAGGGAGAGAAGGAAGAGAGACGGAGGGAGGGAGAGGAGGGGAAGAGACGGAGAGGAGGAGGAGGAGAAACAGAGTGAAGAGGAGAGAAATCAGACATCAAACAGATACAAATCATAAGAGAATAATAAAAGCAGTCAGGAGAGAAAATGGTTAGTGGAAAAAATAGTTACAGAAAAGACACATTGAATGAAAGACACAATAATGATAAAAAAATATATGAAAATAACTAATGACGGGTAAGAAAAAATTACGAATAATGGCAGACACGATAATTAATGGAACAATAGTCAAAAGTTATAAATATATAAAAAAGGGGTGAAATGATGGATACATGCACAGACGATAATTAACGATATATAACTTTTAAAATAAATTACGATGGAACGAAAACAATGGATTACAGTCGAATCAAAGGCTCATTATAATATACTGAAAAAAATTGCATAAATATTACATTCCAAATCAACGATTATAATGACAAAAAAAACAACTAAAAATAGATAATGACAGAGAAATTAACTAGCTGGAAAAAAACCTTAAAGGTAAAGAAACTAAGGAAAGGATAAACAAAAATTGTAAAATATAAATATACAGGAAAGATAGAGGAAATGTGCAAGGAGAAAGAAATTGAAGAAAAAAAGAATGAAAATGAAGTGAAAAGAGAATGAAAGACATCATCAAAAAAAAAAAAAAAAAAATCTCTTTTTCCCCGACGCTCTCGAAAGAAAAATATGAATCTTAATGTAGGAGGACTAATCAGTACATAATTCCAGCAAGAAAAGATAAAAATGAATGTGAGGAAGGAAGGAAGGAAGGCGGCGAAAATGAGGGACCAAACTCCTTTTAATTCCGGGTATGAGGAAGAAAACGAGGAGGAAAACGAGAGTAAAAAAGTGATAATTGTGAAAAAGTGATAATTATTGTGAAAAAGTGATAATTGTGAAAAAGTGATAACTGTGAAAAAGTGATATTTGTTAAAAAGTGATAATTGTAAAAAAGTGATAATTGTGAAAAAGTGATAATTGTGAAAAAGTGATAATTGTGAAAAAGTGATGATTGTGAAAAAGTGATAATTGTGAAACAGTGATAATTGTGAAAAAGTGATAATTGTGAAAAAGTGATAATTGTGAAAAAGTGATAATTGTGAAAAAGTGATAATTGTAAAAAAAAAGTTATAATTATTATGAAAAAGTGATTATTGTGAAAAAGTGATAATTGTGAAAAAGTGATAATTGTGAAAAAAGTGATAATTGTGAAAAGTGATAATTGTGAAAAAGTGATAATTGTGAACACGTAAAGAATAAAATATGAGTACGTATAATTATGAGTACTGAGGAGTGGGGAAAAGCATGAATGTTAAGGGGGTGCGGGAATAGGGGACAGTCTTGGGGTGGGAGGGAACTGAGGGGGGGGGCGGGAATAGGGGGACAGGCTTGGGGTGGGGTGGGGGAGAAAACCTGTAAGCTATTCCCGCACCCCTCCAACCCTCTCCCAAGCCTGTTCCTCTACTCCCGCACCCCACAAAAACTCCACGACCCACCCAAACCCCCCCGCACCCCTCTAACCCCCCCCCCCAGCCTGTCCCCTTATTCCCGCACCCCCTTACGGATATGAAGGGGTTAATGAGAGAATGGAAACTAAAAGTAAAATTTGAAAACGACACGAGCTTGTAAAAGTTATTGGTAGTTTGATGAAAAGATTTTTGAGTTGGTAAAGATATCATAAAAATAATAACTATACAAGACTTTTTGCAAATTAATTAAAACTCCTGCGAGAAGCTGTAAAATGTCTGAAAATGAGGACGAAAAGTATTAATAATAATTTTAAAGTATAATTTCTCAAAAAATGATATAAAACCGAACCTCAACCATCTCACTCTATCATCAGTCCACATTAAGAGGATAGTATACTTTTGGTACTTTAGAGCGCCCTGATTCCTCCAAACTATGCCAGGAAACAGGACCAGATGGAAAAATAGAATGGTGTGGTGTTGCTTGGAATAGTTTGGAGGAATCATTTGCTCCAGATTTAATACTAGTGTACATTAACAGCTTCGTGTACACGCTTACGTACT